>LTAE01007420.1:0-22832 GCA_001647135.1 Pontederia paniculata
AAGATTTGTAAGGGAGCCTTCGCCCTCTGAAGAAGGAGATAGTGAACTCCGAAGATCTCGTGGGAGAAGATCGGAGTGGGGACGTAGGCCAAAGAGTTCGGCTGAACCTCGATAACAAACTCCGTGTTTGTTTGTTGTGTTTGTTCTTCTTTCTACTCTCTTCTCTCTATTTGTGTTTATATTCATATATGTTTGATTCCGCTAACACAACATCAAGAGATCTAAGTTAAGAAGAACATAAAAATTTTAATATACCAATTCACCCCCTCCCCCTCTTGGTGTCATTCTAGATCCTTCAGTATTACGTGGGTTTAGTTATACATTACAATAACCTAGACATGAGTTATATGCTCAACCTATAGTAGGAATAAAAATTATTAATGTTTATGATTGAATTTACGCATAAGAGGACGGTCAAATTTATGACTTTTGAGTTTCTCCAAGAGAATTATTGAGTTCCTTCAAGAGTTCTTGAGTTTCTTTGGAGACAATAGAGTTTCTTCAAGGATGTTAGCCATATTGGTGTTGGCTAAGGATGGTCAAGCTAGTCATATTGGTGTTGGAATATACTTGAATCTTCTATGCATTGATAAAAACTCATTATTGATTGTAATGATTGAATAACTAAGGATAAGATAAATAATGAATAATCAAAATAGTTCTAAGTTAAAGATCATATTGAGCTTGAATATATTGAAAAAGATGAGTTAATGTGCATTATGATTATCATAATGCAATTGATGTTCATGTTATAGATTAAGAGCGATATTGTAAAGAAAAATGTAAAGTAATGAAAAGGTAAATGAAAGCAAACTCATCGTTTAGTTATGACCTTATGATAGGACATAAGTTTCTTATTTATATCTTTATATATGTTTTGTCTTATTGTTTATAAACTTTACATATTGAGTTTCATTGTTCACGAGAAATTTTCTCCCTAATCAGGATTCTAAATAGATATGATGACACATATAATGCTAATGTCCGTGATGAGATGACTTTCACATAGCTTAAGTGTAGATTGAGTTAGATTAACTTCGAACCTTTAATAATAGATGTCCTTTATTGAATTATATATTTACTTTCATAAATGATATCTTAATTTAAAATCTTGACTTCCTTATTGACCAATCAATTAGTCAAAAGTTAAGTAAATGATATAAGTCAATAATGTCTAGTATTTTGCCATGTGAAGAAATATGCTTGTAGAGGCATTATATAGGATGCTAAAAAGTTAAAATTAGAACAAAAAAATCTATCGACATTTATTTAAAAGAAAAATCCAAGAAGATTTTAGATGATTTGAAATTTTAGAAAATTACCTAAGAAACTCACAAAGACTCCTATATATATATAATTAACAAAATACCAATAAAATATAATCTTAAAACATAAATGCAAATTTTAGAATAAAATATATTTTAATATTATCATAGATATGAAATTTATAAAAATATTGGATCCAAAAACATCATAAAAATTATTTTTTTTAATTTACAATAACCACCTGAAAATATAGGATGATATTTTTATACGTAAAATGGACACGAGCCGAGCTGAGCTAGGTCAACGCTTTAATAGGCCAAGCCTATTTAAAAGATTTAATAAACGAGGTGGGGCAAAGATCTATAATAGACTTACAAATTTAGTTTGGCCTGACTTATTTATTAAATTCAAGAAGTTCTGACCTAACTTAATAGCTTATTAAGTCATATTTATTAGTTAACAAATATACATTAAATTATATTTATAATATAAAAAAATATTGTGGTACATATCTAACACACTAGAATTAATAATAATTTTGAATAAAAGTGACTTATTATATCTCTTTCGACATTACATTTACTTTTTAATAAAAATTACTAATAATTTTGGCTCATATGTTAAATAATTTTTAAACTTTATAATGTATATTAATTATATAAGTTGGTCTTATAAACTAACAAGTTAGGCCTAATATAGACGAGCCAAATTTATTAATAAAAATGTCAAAACTTAATTTTTAGCCTGATTTATTTATCTAAAAAAGTGAGCTGAGGAAGACTCAAAATAGGTCAAGCCATGAGCTACTCACGAACGGTCTCTCTTATTTCCGGCCCCACTCTTACGAATTGAATTCAAATTGGGACAAGTTTAAGAATGCAGATTTACAAAAAAATTTGATTCGAAGTTAAAAGTAAATTAAGGAAAGGAAAAGCTAGTTGATGGGAAAAAGGATAATGATTCACCCCATTTTGGATTAAGGAATTACCCCATATTTTTACCTATGAAAGAGTAGATGACAAATTAAATTGAATGGAGAAGAAACAATATAAAAAAATATAAAATTGCAATATGAGAAAGTAAGATGACGTGAGCACGTGGATTGGCATTTTTTTTTCTACTGCTCTACATGAGGATTCATAATTCATCCTCCATTTTTAGCTTCAATTTTGTTTTTCATCGCTCATCCTTCAATGTATACATTATATATTATTATAATAAATATGTCATATCAAATGAGATAATTATCTTTTTTTCAATTAATTGTATATTAGGATTGACATCCTATAAAAAAAACTTAACTCTATTTGATGCGGCACAAAACTGATGTCATTTTTTTTTGCTAAAATCAATGTCTATTGAAGCCCTACAAACTTAACTGTGCGCAGATCTAATTAACTGTTTGCATGCATGCTGATCATTTATTATTATTGAAGAGGATTTAAGACGAATAAAGTTTTTGCCAGAAGAAAGTCAGATATGAACGAAGGCACCATACGGCAGAGCTCTAGGTCGTTCATTATATGATGGTGAGAGAAACTGAGAAAGATATATAGACTAATATCAAAGAAATTTTCTTATGAAATACTAAAACGTGTGAGTTGAATCTGATGACTCCTTTAATTTCAAATATTAATCTCTATATGGTTTCAAAATGTTAATTTTTCTTAGTTATTTCAAATATTAAAATTTTAAATTTTTTTTATCAAGATCTATTAGTGTTCAGAAATTATTAGAATCTAACTAAGTGAAAAGTTAAACTCCAATGAAATCGGTAATTTTAATAATTAAATTCAAAACAGATTATTTGTTAGGTATGGCAGTTTTCCTAAAATAAATCAAATTCTCTAATTAAGTCGCTATAACTTACAATTTGTCATTTGTTTTCGCCAAAACCATTTGTCATTTTGGTGTGAGTAGATAAGGTCAAGATTCTGGCTAGGATTTATAGGCACGTTCTCTGACCAAATTTTAGTTCTCCAAACTTGTACAGTTACTTGATTAATTGTTAATTAATGGCACGCCATCAAACTTTGTACACTTATCATACGATTATTAATTAATTGTTTCAATACCGCAACTATATTATCAAAAGAGCAACTGGTGTTTGATGTTCAGTTAAGTAATTAACACATCATTGAACCTTTATATATCATGGCATGATCAGCTTTTGCTTCAATATATAGTTCGAAGCAAATGCTGGTCATCATGATATATATGTACAGATGTTTAATAAAGTGTTTTTAATTACTTTATCTAGAACATCAAACACTAGTTGCTTTGTTGAATGTTAATTCAGATTAAACTCAATTATTATATTCTTAATCAAGTATGATTTTCACCAATATGAGACGGGAAGCTCATCTTAAACAGTGCTTGAGATCCGTTTCTGATTTAAAATTAGACTTAATTTTATATTTTTGTAATAATCATACTTTCAACTATTACTAACTATTACTATGAAGGTTTTCAGATCATAAGATTGCATATAGAAAGTTCAGGATCATTTGCCAAGTTTCTTCGACATGGTTCTCGGGCAGCTTGCTTGGTGTTAAACCAAAATGCTAAAGAGAGCGGATCGAGAGGATCCTAATCATAAACCAAGAAGAAGACATTATAATGTAATAGATTATTGTGTGTCATCTATGGATCCGGACGAACCGTTCTTAGGCATGATTAGTTCTTGTGGAAAGGGCCACACAGAGGCTCCAATGTCGCGAAATAAGCGGCGGACAAACACAGTGTGAGGGGAGAATTGACGATCGATGGTGAAATACGCCATTAAGCAGATTGATCATCTGACAGGAGCCAGGAGCCCCAAAAGCAAACCACATTCAATTTCACTTCACATAGGATTCTAATCTTAAAAGAGAAATTTCATAGGATTATTAATTATTTTGCTTCTTATCTAAGAAACAACTTTGTTCTTTATGTGTTCTTCTTTTTATGTATGAGTTCTTCTCCTAAAGATATGGGCAACATGCTCGGTCACTGTATCTTATACGTGTTAATTATCTCATCTTTGACAATTAACCCTAAGCATATGTTTGATTAATTGCAAGTCGCTAACTTAAGGATTGATTTCGTCCCAATATATTCATACATTTTTTTTTCTGGAGGGACATAAATTAATGTAGTAGACAATCACAACCGTCATCAATTAACAGCCATGTCACATTTGAATCAGCACCTCATCTTCTACAATGCATGCCAAATCACATATGAATCAGCAGCTGATCTTCTAGCTGTTACGAGCCACCTACCTATTTTCAAATGCGTAAATAATTCTTAATATCCCATCGACATTGACCAACTCATCACCTAAAAATTTTGGGCAGTTGAGAAATTCACCTGTAAATGAGAAAAGTACATGTACCAATTTCATGATGAAAGTGGTACGAGTTAGATAATATTTTGAATGTACAAAAAGAAAATCGGTCAATATTTTTTGGGTGTTTTTTTTCAAATTTAAAAAGCCTTATGTATTAGTTTTTTTCAAATGATTTTTTAGTCATATTTTTTATTTATGGAAATATTACATAATATTTGTCCATAAGATAGCAAGAATATCATGTTTTATGTTTTAATGCCAATGTTTGTATCTTATATAACTTTTGCCAACATATATGTTAACCAAGTAATTTTCACATATGTTAGAAGAGTGTGCATTGTTGATGTGTTGAAATGGCATTGTCTCCCACATAAGGTGGAGATGTCGGATGACACGAATTTGAAGCTTGGCAAACATGCATGCAACAGGGATCCAAGCTCACCAAACATACAGCATCATTTCAGCAGCAAGCTAGAGGTCGATAAGTAAGCAAGGAATCATGCATATGTCATGTCCCGATCCATCGGCCAAATGGTCGAAGCGTTTGTTGTTCTTCTCCCCGGTTTGGAATATGTGATCACACATGCATCTTTCGTGAAACAAATTATATAATCTTAATTACTACAGAACGCAATATAACAAATTTAATTGGAAAATAACACCAATGACTAATTAATTGGGATGAACGGAAGGAAATTAACAAATTGTTCTTTTACAGCGAATTGAAATTAATAAATCAACAAATTGATTCAACTGATCAGCATTCTTTTCATTTGAAATTAGATGCTATTAAACTTGTGGATACATACTGTGATTCATATCGTAAATATGTAACAAAAGTTTGGAAGTAGAAATATATAAACAATTGAATCGATCCTTTTTTTTCTATTGAAAATTACAAATGGTGAAACAAATCTTCAGGTGGAAGCTAGTAAATGTACCATGGCTAAATATCCAACATTAAATGAGCCCCTCCAACCGAACCCCGGTCCACATGTTCTATAATAGATCGAGAAGGGCATATCATGTGGGTAACATATGAATGCTCGACCATCCTCTTAATTAGACGTGGCCATTCCTAATTTCCTCCTTGGAAGATATGCAACATTTAACGTCTACAGTTCCTATTGACATGGCATGCATGTTCCACTTATATATATTTTTTTTACTGTAATAATTATGATATTTTGAAGATTAATTAATTCAGTTCGTGGATATATGTACCTATATCTATATATGACTACTCCAAATTTGATCCGGAGTTGTATCTATTTATTTGTTTACACTTTGCACAAACTTGAAAGTTGCCCACATATATATCGCACAAATGGACGGCCAATGAGAGCCGGGTTCCACCTTGAGTTTATCTTGAAAGGTCTTAAGTTCACGTCAAGGCCACCTCTCTCTCTCTCCCCTCTCTAGTTCATGTCAAGACCAACGACGTAGGCTCTCTCTCTTGTTTGTGTACAACATAAGGAAAACGTTGAGCAATGAAAGTTTTTAGGCGTTTCTAGGGACTGCACACCTGCCAACATTAGACGTCAACGTTCGACCATCTACTTGGAGGGAGGGAAGTACAAATAATAAAACTGCAGATGACATATTCATAAGGTTCTAAATGAGGATAATTTGTGGACAAAATGAAGAAGGTTCACCCACTTGTACTATAAAGAGCAGTGCAGTAATTAATTGGGTTTATTTATCTTTTGGAAATCAATATTTAATTCAAGTTTTAGGAAGTGTCTGCTTGTTATTTTTTCTTTCAAGGGTTTCCTTATTTCAATGCTAATTTAATTCTTATGTTGGGCTAAGGTTGAGCTTCCTTTATCACACTATAATAGAATATTTAAGTTCATTTTAGTAATTTATGAGTTATTCTCGTACTTACTTTTAAATCAGAATATTATTTTAATTTTTTTACTCTGCGCCCCGTTATGTTTTTAATATTTACTAACATATTACGTAATAGTAAAATAATCTAAAAAAATGTTCCTTAGAATTAATTAATGAAAATAATTGATTGAAAATTTTAATGATTTTTTTTGTCCCACGTCTGCGGGTTACAATTACTTTAAATTACAATTAGTTTAATTGGCTAACAGATTTAAATTATAGATCTAAAAAATGGAGGAGCTAATAGACTCAAATTTAAATTACGAATGACTACAACAAAAATCCCTCTGGTAAAGGAATAACGTCTGAAATAAAATTTTATTCCATTTTACTATAACACACAAAAAAAAATTAAATAGAGCCCTATCGTCATTTTGAAAAAGGATTATGCGACCTCTTATTATTTTAATTGCAACAAACACACGTTACAAACATATTCCTTGTTCGGCCCAAATTTGTCTTTTACTTTGTGATTTCCAAAATTTAAGGACCTTATTATTTATTCGGCCCAGGAAACATTACAGATTAACTATTTTATTTCATTTTCTTTTTACAATCTTTTCATGTTAAAGTTAAAAATAATTTATGAACATGTCATATATTCGATTAAAAAAATATATTTGTTTTATCAAGTTCAATGTGATACAATAAACAAATGCATGGTGGATATTGATAAAAAAAATCGTATTTAAATTACCTCGCCATAACATATGAAAAATATTTTGTTGAGACTTGGTTGATTATCTTTTAGTTGTTGTAAATAGGATTTCGCTAATGATATTATTTTGTTCTATAGCATGTTTGTATAAAACAAGCTCCATAAAAGTAATGTAGTGAGTTCTTCAAATTCACACGGTATGATATCTTGTGTGTGTATGCATCAAAAAAAGGCGAAACAATTTGCATTGCAGCACCATTCGCTATTCAGCCCAAATTATTTGCAGATGCTATTTCAGAGGGAGCCTTGACAAATTTATCAAAGGCTCAAGTTCATCAACAGAGTGATGGTTCGGATGACTTGTCAAATATTTATCTTTTCTTCTTCTCGTAAAGTCAATTGGATTAAAACACATTGTTTCATCAAGAGAAGGAAGATTTGGATGAATTTAACGTAATGTGATCTTAGTTGCAATATGTTGTCAAGCATGATGCTGAATTGCTGCTGCTGTATATATATTACTGTTAGCAGTTATTTTAGTTTTTTACTGTAGCTTTACATCATTGTTATATTTCGTATTTTATATCATTAGTTTAGAACGTATAGGAGAACAATTGATATAAACTTCTCATATAAAAGGGAGAGGAGATATTTTTGAGTGTGCAACATTTTTGAATCAACGAGATATTTTTCTTCTTCTCCCACCAAAATATGTTTCGTTCTTCTTTGTGATGTGTTCTTGCTGCAGAAGGATTGGATCTACAGATGATTCAGAAAACTCTCTGAATCTTAACATGGTATCAGAGCATCACCACAGAAGATTCATATCGTACAGTGGGTCAGATTCTTCCGGTCAACTTTTGATTTCTCTCGAGCGTTTTTTGATCTATTTCTGGTGTGCGATCTGAGATCTTGGTGTTCATCGGTCCTGTTTGCTTGATTGTTAAGAACAAAATGTCTTATGTCACTGAGGGCCCATCATCTTCTTCTATTGCTGCACTTGATATCTCGAACCCACTTTTCTTAAGCACCACTAATTCACCTGGTCAGATATTAATTCCGCATATGTTAGTAGATTATGAGAATTATGCTAATTGGAGTAGTGCATTTTTTAATGATCTTTTGGCTAAAAACAAACAAGGGTTTGTAGATGGCAGTTTTGGCATTGAAAAGGTTGATTCCTCAATGCACTTCCAATGGAAACGATGCAATGCTCTGGTCGTGTCATGGATTTCTAGCACAGTTACTAAAGGTCTCATTAGTAATGTAGCCTATAGTCGCAGTGCGAGCTCAATATGGTCAGATCTAAAAGAGAGGTTTGAAAAGATGAATGGAATGAAAGTCTACTAAGTCCATAATGAGATTTACTCTTGTGTTCAAGGAGAGTTGTCTATATCAAATTATTATACCAAGCTCAAAAATCTTTGGAAAGAATATGAGCAGATCACTCCACCTTTACCTGTTCTTGATGTGTTGAAACAATACAAAGAACATCTAGAAAATCAGAAGTTATATAAATTTATGATGGGTCTTGGAGAAATTTATACTCATGCCAGATCGCAAATTATGTTGATGAGTCCTCCACCTTCTATTAATCGTGCTTATGCACTTCTAGTAGAAGAAGCGCAAAGGCATAAGAAAACCATTGGAGGAGATCAACAAGCAGCTTTCTTCATTGCTAAATCACAATAGTTTCTTAACAAGAATAGGAAAGATAACTCAATCATTTGTGATTTCTGCAAGAAGCCAGGACGCAAGAAGAGTCGATGCTATAGAATTATAGGATTTCCCCCAAATTTCAAGTTTAACAAAGGGAAGAATCAAATTAATCAAGTGAGTTCTGTTGGGTTGCTGACACATCAAACAGAGAATGTGAATACTGATAATGCAGAAACTTCCTAGAAATTCACTGAAGAACAGTATAAGAAGATTATTCAATTGCTGAATAAAGAACATGTAACTAGTACCTCAGATTCCTTGGTTAACATGGTAGGTACTACTAGTTTTCTTTCATTACATTCATCATATTCCTGGATTTTAGACACTGGAGCATCAAATCACATGACTTCACATTTAAATTGGCTTGTTGATGTGAAACCATTTTCCAACAATAAGTTTGTAACTTTGCCTAATGGTAGTACTTCTCAAGTCTCACATATAGGTTCTTACCTTCTAAGCCAAGGCAAGAAATTGCCTAATGTACTTTGTGTGCCTGATTTTAAATTCAATCTCATCTCTGTGGGTCAGCTAACCTTGGATTTAGCTTGTTCAGTGACATTCAACTTTGATGTCTCCCTAATTCAGGATCATTGCAGTGGCAAGGTGAACCAGATTGATAACAAATTCAGAGGATTATATTTCTTGGATGGAATAGGAGAAGTTTCAACTTGTCAAGCATCATCTGTGGCTGCTAGTTCTTCCTTAGAAGTCTGGCATCAGAGGCTGGGACATGCACCCTTGGACAAAATTCAACTTGTTCAGACAATTTTTTGTAAAGAAGACAATTCATTTCATTGTAAAGTTTGTCCGTTGGCTAGACAAACTTGTTTACCTTTTCCAGTTCATAATCTTCAGGATTCTAGCAGTGATACTAGGCTGCATTTACTTCATATAGATACTTGGGGTCCTTATAAAATTCCAACTTATGATGGATACAAATACTTTGTTACTATCGTTGATGATTTTAGTCGAATGAGTTGGATTTATCTGATTGTTCAGAAATCTGAATGTGCTCGTATTGTTACTTAGTTGTTAGCTTTTGCTGAAAATCAGTATGAAAACAGAGTTAAAATTATCAGAACTGATAATGGTTCAGATATTGTAATACAAGTTGTGAAAGTTTGTTTGCTAGTAAGGGAATTGTATATCAAACTAGTTGTGTTTATACCCCTCAACAATATGGAGTGGTTGAGAGGAAACATAAACACATTCTTGAAGTAGCCCGGGCACTAATGTTTCAGTCAAAATTGCCACTTGAATACTGGGGGGAAAGCATTCTTACAGTTGTGCATATTATCAATAGCTTACCACTTAAAGTTCATAATAATCTGTCTGCCTATCAGAATTTTTTTGGCACTGTCCCAAATTATAGTCATCTTAAGGTATTTGGGTGTCTATGCTATGCTACAAATAAGCTTGTCAATGATAAGTTTGATAAAAGGGTTGATCCTTGTATTTTTTTGGGTTACTCTATGAGACAAAAGAGTTTCAAAGTTTTAATCTGTCTGCTAAGAAGGTCTCGGTCATCAGAGATGTCAAATTCTATGAGAACATCTTTTCTTTTTCTCTTCAGGAACAGAAGCCAGATAAATCAGATTCATTTGAAGATTTTTTAATTCGACAACCCATTTTTACTCATGCAGAGGAGTCTATTCCTCCCATCAATTCAGAGATACTTTCTTCAAATGAAAATCTAAATTCTTGAAGTTCTTCAAGGTCTATTTCTGATACTCCACTTCAAGATCCTGTCAATGAATCCAACTCAATCACTGATACTCCAGAACAGTTACCTACCTTGACTATTGATACTCTAGTACATACTTCAGATTCTTTGTCTATTCAACCTTGCCTCCGAGAGAAAAGAGTAACTATACCTCCATCTTGGTTACAAAATTATATCACTGGAGGATTAGTAAATTCAAATTCTGCTTATCCAATCAGTAACAACATTTCATATTTAGCTTGTAAACCCCATTATCATAGTTTTCTAACATCACTTTCTGCTGTATCTGAGCCAACTACATATACTCAACCTGTGCAAGATGCTAATTGGAGAGAAGCTATGGAGTGTGAACTACAAGCTTTGGAGTCTAACGGCACATGAGAGATTGTTGATTTGCCTCCGGGTAAAAAACCTGTGGGATGCAAATGTGTTTATAAGATTAAATTGACAGCACAGGGTGAGATAGAGCGGTATAAATTCAGATTAGTTGCTAAAGGATATAATAAAAAAGAAGGGGTTGAATATATGGATACTTTTTCTCCTGTGGCTAAGGCAGTGACCATTCGAACCATGTTGATTTCCGCAGCACAAAATGGTTGGCCAGTTTTTCATCTTGATGTAAACAATGCATTCCTTAATGGAGATCTCTATGAAGAGGTTTATATGAAGATTCCTGAGGGATTGCATAGACAAGGGGAGTGTTCTACCAAGGTTTGTAAATTGCTTAAATCATTGTATAGATTGAAACATGCATCACGTCAATGGAACATTAAGTTCACTACCATCTTGTTGAGTCAGGGGTTTGTGCAGAGCAAAAATGACTATACCCTTTTCACCAAATCAGAAAGAAATTCTTTTGTAGCTTTCCTTGTTTACGTAGATGATATCTTAATGACTGGTAATCATATTCCTTCTCTTGAGCTTGCTAAACAGGCTTTGCAATCTAGAATCAAGATCAAAGATCTAGGGGAGGTTCGTTTTTTCCTAGGAATGGAAATTCTGAGATCATCTAAAGGGATATTTTTAACACAAAGGAAGTATACTTTGTCTCTACTGACTGATCTTGGTTTAAGTGGAACAAAACCCGCCAACACTCCTTTAGAACAAAATCAGAAACTCACCACAGTAGAGTATGACACCTTAGTTCAGAAATATGATTCTATTGCCACAAATGATACTGTTTTATATGAACCAGAAGTGTTTCAACGACTTATTGGCTGACTGATCTATCTTACTAATACGAGGCCAGATATAACATTTGCTATTCATCATCTAAGTCAGTTCATGCACTGTCCTAAAATGTCCCATCTTGACGCTGCTATTCGAGTAGTTCACTACTTGAAATGTTCTCCAGGAAAGGGTCTTTTCTTCTCTGCACACAAGGACTATCCATTGCGATGCTGATTGGGCAGCGTGTGCGTTTTCGCGGCGCTCTGTATCTGCATTTTGTGTTCATGTTGGCGGTTCTTTAGTTTCATGGAAATCAAAGAAACATGTGGTAGTATTACGATCTTCTACTGAATCGGAGTATGGTAGTGTTGCTTTGGCTGTTGCGGAGATCATCTGGCTTGATCATCTCTTCAATGAACTTTCTCTACCTCTTCAGAAACCTATTGATATATTCTGTGATAGTCGTGCTGCCATTCAAATAGCCAAAATTCTCATCTTTCATGAACGTACCAAACACATCGAAGTTGACTGTTACTTTGTCGAGATTACAGTTTTGCTCAAGTTAATCAAACTCCATCATGTTGGTACTAAAGATCAATTAGCAGACTTGTTAACGAAGGCATTGAGCAAACATCAACATGACTATCTGCTCGACAAGATGGGGTTTGTTCGATCTTTCCAACCTCCATCTTGAGGGGGAGTGTTGTCAAGCATGATGCTGAACTACTGCTGCTGTGTATATATTACTGTTAGCAGTTATTTCAGTTTTTACTGTAGCTTTACATCGTTGTTATATTTCATGTTTTATGTCGTTAGTTTAGAACGTATCGGAGAACAACTGATATAAACTTCTCATATAAAAGGGAGAGAGGAGATATTTTTGAGTGTGCAGCATTTTTGAATCAACGAGATATTTTTCTTCTTCTCCCACCAAAATATGTTTCGTTCTTCTTTGTGATGTGTTCTTGCTGCAGAAGAATTGGATCTACAGATGATTCAGAAAACTCTATGAATCTTAACACAATCTTATCTCAATTATCAAGTAGATCTTAAATATTGATTGCACTGTAACTTCTATAGCCTATTTGTGTTTGATTCAGCATCGCACCACGGGGAGGATGATTGGGCGGACGAGGGTTCTAAGTAACAAACTCATTATTGTGTTGTAAATAATTTGGTTATGGACATTTTCTGGCTAAGAATTGAAGAGAATTAAAATGTAACGGCCCGACTCTGATAAGAAGCCCACAAGTGTCTTTTTGTCTTTTCCACAGGACATGAAATAATAAATAAATAAAAATAAATATATTTTGATCGACCACTTGATGGATGACATGTGTCACTGGGCCATTGAATATAAACCTACCTACATTCTCCTCCCACCATTAGCTGCTGTAGTGCTTCTCCATCCCTCTCGCACTCGACGTCGACTCCGTCGGCTCCGCGCCAGGGCATCACCGACGATGGAGCTGCCGACCATGCCTCGACCATTGGATGATGCAACTGCATTCTTCTCGATGGAGCAGACTCGAAGCTGTAATTAACATGATTTCATTTTCTTGATTGGTACGCAGCTCGGTCTCGAGGTCGTCGCGCCGGCGTCGGAGATGATTCAAGTCGACGGAGCTGTTTGACTCCCTCCCATCTTACCAGGTAAGTTAGTATGTATTGAGAGCTGATTTTTCGAGCCGGATTCAAGTATCTTCCTACCCCTTTCTCCTTCTCGTCAGGACTCACCATGTCCGATGATACACGGGATGCACTTCGGCAATTGACGGAGCTGCCGTGACCGAGTTTCTCTCGAGGTGAGTTAATGTCTGTGTATAGAAGTTTTCCGATTAAGTTTTTTTGCCGAGTTGTATTCTCTTCATCCCGCACAGTCAGGAGTCTTCATCTCTTATGACATGTCACGTCTGAGTGTGAGCAGAGGCGGGGGACGACTGTGTTTCTTCTCCGATGAGTCACCAGTATACTCAGAAACAAGGCTTGATTAGCTGAACACTAGATTGTGTTCGATTGATGTGGATTCAGACTTCTTGCTCGTGCATGCACTACCGGAGCCGGAAGAGACATGATTCGAGATGGCAGCACAACTCTACAAGTTCCGGTGAGCATCCATTTATCGATTAGCTAACCCATGTCATGTTTACCTCCTCCAATTTGTGCCTTATCGAGCCATCATTTCCCTGTAGAGACGCGACACGCCGGAGACAGAGGAGGCAACCTCGATTTAGATTTCCTTCTCTGTGTTTTTCTGGTGAGAGCTATACAATAGTTAGACACACAACTTAGTTGCATTGAACTAATGTTAGCCCTGTTTTCGTTGTTGCCCGCCATTGCCGACGACAAGGAAAACAAGGTAAATATGAGGTGTGTTCACATTTGTTGCGATAGTTAATTAGGGCTTAAATTCTAGTTGTTCCTAAGTAGTGTATGCTGATTTTTCAATCTTCGACTACTTGACATTGCTAGAGTTGACTACTGATTTACTTGATTCTGGGTTGCGTACAATAAGCATTGCATGATTAACTACGACAAGCTTTAGGGCTGAATTGACTTAAGTAAGAATGATGAAGTGGCTGATTTTGGATATGTAAGGTTGTGCTCGATACTCGAGGATTCTCGTGTTCGGACTTGAAGTGTTTGTGACTCCGCTCTAATACAAATGCGGTAAGTCATCTTATGGGTGATAATTACCTATTTATTCATATTTTTTATTATATAATAATTATAATTCACATGCATTTCATTATCATAATCATGTATTTTTGCTATTTTTATTCAGTTATTTCATTCAATGAGTCAGCATCTACATAATATATATTTTCTATGTCCAGGGACTGTTGGATGCATGGCAGAGGAAGGATCAAAGAACAAGGAAAAATGATTCGTCACGGGCCGTGATATGCTTCGGTCACGACCGTGATGTTTTGTCACGGGCCGTGACAACATATACAAAGGAGATCCATCTTCGGTCACGATCGTGACAATTTTATCACAGGTTGTGACATTACCTGATGAAAAATGTACCTTCGGTCACGGCCGTGATTCCCAGATCACGGGCCATGACATCTTGAGCTTTTAATTCGGTCACGACCCGTCGTGGGCGTGACGCATTTCTGATTATCACGGCCGTGACATGTATGTCACGGGCCGTGACATGTGCACCATGTTCGGTCACGGCCGTGACAAAAGTGTCACGGGCCGTGACAAAAACTCCGGAAATCGTTCGGTCACGGCCCGTGACACTTTTGTCAAGAGCCGTGACAGTTTGCGGAAATTTGTATATAAATGTAATTTTTGTGAGATTTTTGGACGGTTCTGATTTCCTATCAACCCTATTCTACTCCTGAACGAATTCTATCATCTCAAGGCCTCTCCATCCCTATAAATAACACCCAAAATCCTAGAGAAATGAAGCTTGGAGCTTGGGAGAACTTAAAAAAGGAGACGAAGTGCTGCAGGATTGACGATCGTCAAGAAACCCAAAGTGTAATCATTCTGTGTTATTTTATTTGTAATTATTCCTATATCTTCTCCTATCTATACAAAGGATGAACTCCCATGTTTTAGAGTTATTTTCTTTTGGAGGATTTTTATTGTAAAAAGAGAAACTGAGAAATCCTAGATTTTGTGAATATCAATTTGAGTTATTTTTCAATCTCTTGTGCGTGCTTTATTGGATTTCTATGAAATATTTTTCTTGATTAATGATTTATGAATGAGTTATCATCTTGGATAAGAATATTTTATTTGTAAGACATTGGATTTAGGAAATTATTTATTCTTTATACATTGCATGCCACATCTAATGTNTCTTGATTAATGATTTATGAATGAGTTATCATCTTGGATAAGAATATTTTATTTGTAAGACATTGGATTTAGGAAATTATTTATTCTTTATACATTGCATGCCACATCTAATGTCATCCTGAATAGGAATGTTGGATGTGAGATTTGTGGAATTGTCATTCTGGATAGGAACGATCCATAGTCTAGGTTTTACAACTTAATGCATTTCAAAACCCTAATAAGAGACTTGACATCCTGGATAGGACCGATTATCTTTATTAGATTTGATTTAGTAGATACATCCTCGATAGGACATATAAATATCAGTAAAATCTAATTCTCTTGAGAAAGACTAAAAACTAAATTTGATCTATTAAAACTCATAATTCTCTTATTTTTCATCCAAGTCAAGTGCCCAAGTCATCATTTTGACACTTTATTGTTAAAGCATTACCATCATTTAATCTTTATTTTCATAATCAATAAATTCTTTAAACTCAATGTACCCCTCTCATTAAAATATTGTGTTAGATATTGATAGAAAAAATTCCTCTTGGGATCAACACTCTATTCACTTTCTTTATTACTTGATACGACTAGTGCATTTGCTAGCAATTTTATCTGTATAATTAGCACACATCAATGGGTTACACATAACTTTGGCAATATCACAGAAATCATCAAAAGCAGTAAGATTGCAAGATATACACAGAAGAATTTGAATAAAAATGAATTTATTATAAAAACTAGGGTTTCTTCAGGTTTTCCCTTTTACAAGTAAAATCTCCAAAAATAAATATCAAAATACTTGGGAGTTCATTCAGATACACAATAGGAGAAGAAAATAAATTACAATAATAATTATTCACCGAAATTTTACAGTAGCAGTAAGATTGCAAGATCTACAAAGAAAAAATTAAATAAAAATGAGTTTATTATAAAAACTAAGATTTCGTCAAGTTTTCCTTTTTACAAGTAAAATCTCAAAAAATAAATATCAAAATACATGGGAGTTCATTCTGATACATAATAGGAGACGAAAACAAAATACAACAATAATTATTCACAGAAATTTTACACCTTCTAATCGACGATCGAGCAACACTTCGTCTTCTCCTTCTTTAGACTTTCCCAAGCTTAAAGCATCCCCCCAAATGAGATTTTTGGGGCTATTTATAGGGGGGAGAAGACCTATACATGAGGGAAATAGTCCATGGAAAGATCGGGATCCAAAGTTGATCTTGATCGTCGAAAATGAACTTGAAACGACCTAAAAATCGCTCAAAAGCGCGCATGACGGCCTTCGTCACGACCCGTAACAATTCTTACCGAGCAATGTAATTTGGCTCGAATCACGTCACGGCCCGTGATGAAAATGTCATGGCTGTAACTGAACTATGATGGTTGGCTGTATACAAATCACGACCCGTGATATGAGAATCACGGTCGTAACTGAACACTTGTCTTTTCTCCCTAAATGTGTCACGGCCCGTGACAATAGTGTCACAATAGTGATTGAACAATTTCGGGGTGTCATGTAGACCCTGACTCACGAGTGCCCTGGACTCGTCGGACCCATGAGTTCCCTGGACATACAAAAAGACTAGTCATGTAGACCCTGACTCACGAAAATAAAAAACAAATGAACTATATACTAAATGGATGCAGCTGCCGACAGAATGCACGAGCAATGACATGAAAATGATATGAAAAACATGGCTAAATCTTTGTGCATCAAATTCCCCCAAGCTTGAACTCTTGCTTGTTCTTAAGCAAAATTTTAAAGCAAATACTCAAGATAATTCCATCATAACATCAACCATGCAGACCACTACTTTTCTAGCACCCTTTCTCTCCTACTTCTCACTATCAATGCACTTTCACCTATCCTCATGGCTCACGTGTTCAAACCTATAAACAATTTAAACATCGCCCTTCATAGCCCAAATACAGAGTTTATAAATTTACAACATTAATGTTGAAGGCAAAAGTATCTTGGAGCTTATACTATTAACAAGTAAATAACAAATGCTCCCTTATTTTTTTTCAAAGTTCTCTCTTCCAATCATGTTTACACAAGGACGTCCATGTAGCAGGCTTTCAACTAGTGGATCCCAGACTAGATAACCTTAGGTCACTAGGATTTAAGGGTCGCTTACGAGTCTACTCACCCGAACATTCTCAAGTTCTGAATGAAATATTAAACATGAAATTTGAGCTTCTCTCATTTAAAAAAGGTGGTCCATGTAACGAGCTTTCCATTGATGATTCCGAGATCAAATGGCCTTAGGGCAACTTGCGTTAAGGCACCCCTCGAGCTTACTTGCTCAGACTCACCCAGGTTCTGGATAACACATAAGGGCTAACTCAACTCTTATACTCACACTCTTTTTTATTGAATTTTTCAAACTTTTTCACACTCAATTTTTTTTTCAAAATTTTCAATTTTTCACATTTTTTATAAGCTCCAAAGATATTTAAACATTCAATAAAAATATTGTAAATATATACACTGAAGTACAATAAAGCTAAAATAAACTTGTGGTCTAAAAAATCATCACTCTATTTCATAGAATTCTATACTCCAGTACACACATGTGATTTGCATTCATAATAAGGCACTAGAATTTTGTAGATCATACAAGTCAAATCTAGATTATATACTTGAGTAAAACAAAAAGTTAAGCAAGAGTAACACAAATATTTTTGGATTTTTTTATTTTCATACTAAATGATGATGCATACAATTGACTCAAACAAAAGAACACATACTAAACAAAGTGGACTCAAACAAATGCATGAAATGCAAACACCCCCAAGCTTAGACTTAACACTGTCCTCAGTGGTCAAGTCCTTGCAAAAGGAAGTGATAAAAATGCAAAAATAAAATGCTACAAAAAGAAAAGGAAAAAGAATACAACCGAGCTAATACATAGGTTGTGGTGGAGTCGGAGAGAAGAAACCTCCAGCATAAAAGTCCAACTTGTCTTTGTCCTCCTGGAAAAGACCAATGTAGAAGTCTTCCAGAATTTACAGAGGAGTTCTATTGTCAGGGACCTTTGTCAACACCTCCTTGTACCTTTCCTAGGTCTCATACAGGGTCTCATCATCGTCCTGTTTAAAGGTCTTCGACTCTTTCCTCATCTTAGCTGCTTTTTGAGGTGGGTAGAACTTGAAAATAAACTTTTCTATGAACTGGTACCATGCAGTGATGGCTCCAGTAGGCAATGTGCTAAACCATGTTGACGCCCTGTCCCTCAAAAAGAAGGGAAACAGTCTCAGCTTCACTACATCTTTAGAAGCATGGTTGCACTTGAATGTGGTGCATATCCTGATGAAGTTATCAAGGTGGGTATATGGATTCTAATTAAGGGCTCATCCAAAATGGTTCGCTTGGACCATCCTCACAATTTAAGGATTGGTCTCAAAGTTATTAGCAGTGATCATTGGCAGGACCACATTGGATTCAACATTTTTGTATTTAGAGGAAACATAGTCCCTCATGATTATCTCAGCAGGTGGTGCAATAATAGGTTATTCTTCAGTCATCCTTGTTTCTCTTCTTAGCTTTCTGTCTGTCCTCTCAATTTCTGGATTAAATTGTAACTCAACTCCAGAATTTGCAACTCGAGAACCGGTTGCTTTTAAATGTTGTCCAGAATCAATGCGTCCTTGTGCTTGAGTTTAGCCTGAAAATTTAACAAAGTTTATTTTGATTTGCAAAAAGATAAATAACTCTCAAAGTAGTTCAATGAAATCAACTTAGGATAAAACAATTTCCCTAGCAACGACACCAAAAACTTGATGCATGCTAAATATACATGTAAATTGCTAGCAAGTTCATTAGTCGTATCAAGTAATATAGAATGAGTAGAGTGTCGATCCCACGAGAAAATGATCATCCTAAGGTTATCTCACTAAACTAATAAGAGGGGTACATTGAAGTTGGATAAGATGTGTTCAAGACAAATTATGAAAGTAAATGGTAATGATAAGATCAATAAGCATCAGAATGATGTCATCAAGCACTAGACTCAGATGAATAGGTAGAGACAAATCTAGCCTATAAGATAAAAATCTATATTTACCAATTCTTAAGAGGATTAAGGTCTACCTACAGTATTATGTCCTCTACAAGATGCATCAACTATCTCAAATCTATAAACTCTATTGTTCTTCTCCAAGATGTCAATCTAGCCTATTAGGGTTTTGAGATGTAATAAACTGTAATCACTAAACCATGGATTGTTTGTCTCTAGGATAACAATCTTGCAGACCTCACACTCGACATTCCTCTCTAGGATGATAATAGATGATGTATGAAATGTTTGACTAAGAGAATTCAAAGATCAATTTGAGATTTAAATGAAAATCATAAAATATGCTATTTCTCTCCAAGATGTTAACATATTACAACATCACAAAAATAATCAAAAGCAGTAAGATTGCAAGACATACACAGAAGAAATTGGATAAAAATGAATTCATTATAAAAACTAGGGTTTCTTCATATTTTCACTTTTATAAGTAAAATATCCAAAAATAAATATTAAAATACATAGGAGTTCATCAGAATATACAATAGGAGAAGAAAATAAATTATAACAACAATTATTCACGAAAGTTTTACACCTTCTAGACGACGATCTGACAGCACTTCGTCTTCTCCTTCTTTAGGTTTTCCCAACTTGAAGCATTCCCCAAATGAGGTTTTTGGGGCTATTTATATGTGGGAAAAGACCTAAACATGAGGAAGATCATCTAAGGAAAGATATGACTCCAAAGTTGATCTTGACCGTCGATAATGGACTTGAACGACCTGAAAATTTCACAGAATCACGCATGGCGAACTTTCGTCACGGCCTGTGACAATTTTGTCACGGCTATAATCGAACAATGTAATTTGGCATGAGTTGCGTCACAACCCGTGATGAAAATGTCACGGCCGTGACCGAACTATGATGGTTAGTCGTATACAGGTCATGACCCGTGATCTGAGAATCACGACCGTGATTGAACACTTGCCTTTTCTCCCAAAACATGTCGCGGCCTATGACAAAAGTGTCATGATAGTGATTGAACAATTTTAGGATGCCACGACCTCAGCATGGACATGGCTGAACAATAAACTTCTTCTTAAAGAGTCACGACCCGTGAATGTAGAGTCACGATCGTGACCGAAGCGTCGTTGTTCCTCTTCTTGACATCACGAGCCGTGACACAATTGTCACGACCATGACCAAAGCATTTTTTCTCCTTATATGTGTTGTGGCCCATGATAAACTTGTCACGACCATGACCAACGCTCTAAATGTTGTATTGTGCATTCTAATTCCGATTAGGCCTAGATTTTTGTGGTCTTCTCTCGTCGAACCTATAGGTGCTTTGGACATACAAAAAGACCAGTTATGTAGACTCTGACTCAGGAAAATAAAAAACAAATGAAAATATACTAAATGGATGCATATGCTGGCAGAATGCACGAGCAATGACATGAAAATGATATGAAAACATGACTAAATCACTGTGCATCATACGCGGTGAGTAGTAATTAGAAGCTTTTAATATAATTTAAATACTTAGATAAGAGTAATAGATTTAATGTGATCCTTAGTTATGAGTTCGATAATATAATAATTTAGTAGTCAAGTTAGGTATGGATAAAACTTTTGAGTATAAATTGATTCTATGATAAATTGGTAATGTTATCACAGTAAATGATAAATGGTTGGGTATATGAGTAGGATAGGATAAATGTATTTCACATTGTATAATCATGTAGAGCTATGATCATCCGAGCATTAGTTAGTTATAGTAGATGTATAATTATGAGTAAATCCGAATTAGTAAATGAGGTTGACAAACAAATACGAAAATATCTATTAGTTAGATTAAATGAGTTATCACTTCTAGTGCTAATGTATCAAAAATAAGTCTAATGAGACATTTATGGAACTTACGACTAGGATCTTGTTGTTGATTGATTTACTCTGGCGTGTTGGATTTGTTGAGGCCATGCGATATCAAGGTGAGTGGAATTATCACAATAATAATAAGTATGCTCTTGTTGCTACCTAGGGTCTTACGTCAAGGTAAGACAAGTTTTCGAATGGATTATTGCATCCATGTGATTATCTTTCATCATATGAAATGAATGATTGCATAACATGCTTTATTTACTGGAGTCATGCTTAGATTCATGCAAATTATGAAACTATACTCCTCATGGAATTTTAGAATGGATTTTATGATTTTCTGGGATTCTCAAGCGTTATGAATTTTGATGAGATTTTCATAGATTAGTATCCTCTAATAGATCCTCTTTGATGATATGCATGTGCATCCATACACATATCGATTGTCATGATAAAAATTGTCTCGTGGCGTAATTTTACATTCCATCGGAGAATGATCAATTTCAATTAGGTGCGGAAAATATAAAGTCCATTTCATACACAACAACAAAATCCTAGCATACTATTACACTCCCAATGGATGACGTCGAAGAAGTATTGAGTCCGGGTATGATTTGACAAGCCTCAATCCGCTCAACAACTTATTTAGGACCCGACTGGTCATACGACATTGGTGAGGATTATTTTCGTCTATAGCATACTTTCTTTTATAGCTAGAAGGACAAATATTTTACATGACATTCATTGCATGAATTTATTATTATTTATTGTGCATCGTAGGCTTCAATTTTATTGGTTATCGATATTATGTTACCTCCACTCACTGATCATTTAATTTATGCTCATCCTTCTCTCCTATTTTGTAGGTGATAACTGTTAGTATTGCTATATGGTGAACATAAGGTGATACTTATTTGAGTAAGGCTGATGATGGACTAGATTAGTCTCGTATCAGTTATCTTTTGCTTGTTAGCATTTTTTATGAGAAGGAAACTTTGTATAGTTCCTAGTTTGGTATATGATTCCTATTATCAATTTACACCGATCGAGTTCATGCTGAATTTTTTGGTAAATCCATGATTTACCAAAAAATTATCTTTTGGATATTGATGATGAGTCATCGTGCTCCTATGTGTTGAATCTAGGACCCCGAGAGTGTTTTGATGATCACAAATTTGTAGGGAACTTAGTCTATACTGATGAACTTATTGAGCTGATTTCTGTAACGGGATGTGTTCAAGTTCAGAGTTGATAGGTCGACCAAAGCTGAAGGAATGGACGACCTGTGCACACGGAAGATATATCAGAAGAACTACATGTGTGCAGTGGTCGTCCTAAGCATATGAAGCAGTCGACCAACAT
>LTAE01007421.1:9520-24824 GCA_001647135.1 Pontederia paniculata
TATATATATATATATATCACATGTCAATAGTTCAAGTTCTTATCCAAAAATGTTGACAAATTATTCGAACCTTTGGCGACGTGGAGATGCACAGCTTGGAGTCCTGGATTGTGATATATGCTGAACTGGAAAATTAGCTCGAATCGATTTCTTGGTGACCGATATTAGTTTAAAATTATTCATATTATTTTTTAAAATTACGTGATATTTTTACATTTATTTCATTTATTTAAAATTTATAATCGTTTTTATGAGAGAAATTTAATATATGTATGACTTAAAATTTTCTGTAATATTTTTTCTATATTGGTGTCTATATATAAGATTTTCGTCTTTTCTATCTTTGTTTTAATATTAAATAGTACAGATATTATATTTTTATATTATCAAAATAATTTCTTAAAAATATATTTTTCTTTTGGACCTCGGACCCTAGAGCAGCAATCCAGACAATTCATATAAACTAGACTCAAAGTTACTGCAGTAAAAACCTTTATCGATACTTGTATACATCAAAAGAAACTATCCCCTAAATTATAAAATTTGATATTTGGATTGAAATGTGCAATAATGAAGAATTAAAAAAATATATTATATGGTTTAGTTGGATGAATGTTCATATATAATTTAGAATTAAAAAATAACTAATTTGATTAAACGAGAAAAGATGATTTTACTTTCTAAAAACTAAAAAAAGTTAAATAAAACTTAAAAATTATAATAATTTTTTATTACTTAAAATCTATAAAAAAATATTTTATACAACTAATCTTATTTACAAAATCTTTCAATGAGATTTGTGTTACCTCATCCGGAAGACTGATGTAACAAAAAAAATAATTTGACTTAATAACTTAATTAAAAAAATATACAACTTGGTGTAATGTTATATTTATTAACGTTTTGTTAATTAAAGAATGAGTTAATTAATAAATAACAATGAAAAATAACAAAAAGGTAAAGTTAAAAAAAGATAGCAACGTAAAAGGTAAAAAAATAAAAATATAAGCAAAAAAATTAAGTCAATTAATCACTTAATTAAAAATAAAAAATATATAACTGATTTAATTAGAAGGATGATTTTGTTAAATATTAATTAACTGACTTAATTAGGAGGACAATTCATTGAAAATTAAGAACGAAAAATGATTTAAGGTAATAAAAGCAAAAAGTAAAGTTGTGAAAAAACAAGCAACATGAAAATGAAAAAAAAAATACAAATTGAAAGAAAAAAGAAAGTTAAAAAAGAAAGTTCATTGTTTATATTCTTAAGAGAACTAACTAATTTTTACTTTTAGTAAGAACTAGATTTCTAGAATCAACGAGAACCATGGGTATTGATGTGAACCACGGTTCTTGTCGTCATTATTTTTTTCTGAAAGTGTTTGATAAAACCGATGAGAATTAGGATTAGTTCAGTCCTTAGTTCCTATGTTTAAATGAAGCTTTCAAGAAGGAGATGTTCTAAGTGTGGGCATCGTCACCCTCAAGGACAACATCCACTATATATCAGCTTACGTCCTCCAAAAATGGACAACATGAGGAAGATTAACCCATTATCAAATGGAGTTGTGGACGAATGACGATCAATGAGAAGAATCCATCACCATCGACATTAGATGGGAATGCCAAAGGATACTCTTCAAAAGCACTAATGATGATAGCCCAGTTGCAAAAGCCCGCAAATCGAATGACCCAAAGACATCTACTTCATGTTTACCCTATGCAAGCATCTAAGATGAAGGTATGAAGGTTTAAAAAATCACTTGCATGACAAAGAACATAAGAAGAACAAGAAGATAATCTTGTAACTACTATCGTATGTAAAAGAGACCCACTTCTCCTCTATGTTTATAACATTAGTCATTGGAAGGGTTAAATGGGATTCATCATGATCATAAGCACGTGGCAGA
Organism: Pontederia paniculata; assembly: GCA_001647135.1. NCBI lineage: Eukaryota > Viridiplantae > Streptophyta > Magnoliopsida > Commelinales > Pontederiaceae > Pontederia > Pontederia paniculata. The sequence continues at coordinate 11,434 of LTAE01007421.1, forward strand.
GTTAGGAGAAGGGCTTTTCATTTTGCATGTGTGCGATTGTTGATGTGATTAATACTTAGAAATACTACTTAAATAGTATTATATTAATATAACTAATTTTAAAATATCTTAATAAGTATATAAATGTGCGAGGTCGAGAATCCTCGAGGCAGGGGCAACATTCTTCGTTCTGATTCTCGAACGGGGGGGCTATGCCCCCGCCTCCATCGGGGCCCTAATCGGGAATTACACGTGGGGATCCTCGAACTTCGAGGAATTTTGCTATCCTTAATTAATCATGTTATGTTCCTCATTCGGGTTTATTTTTATGGTGATATGAGAACTTAAGCATACTATTAGAAACTATGCACACATGTACCAATTGAAATAATATGAGTTGCTCATTATATGCATTATATGTATCTTAATATTCAAAATCCTTGTTATGCTTCATCAAAACCTAGAGTTTAATTGATACTAGAAATTCTCACAACATATTACTATTGGAATGTTTGGCATGTGATAAATCATATAAATGCATATATTTTAACATCATAACTCTTCTGTTTCATGACATTATGATAGAGTATGCTCCATTTTCTATCGATTGTTCAAAGATAATTTGATCTACACAAGTGTTATTATTTTCAGGAATTTATAAAAGAGAGATATCTATCACACACCCTAGCTACGGTCAAGCAGTAACTAGAATGTGCAGCTACTATCAGACTTTAGTCACACACTATGCACTACAATAAGTCAACTAAAGCAAAATGTAATGAGTGGCTTAGCAACACTCAAACGATCATAGTGACAATCTCCAGATCGTAGGAGTGCTGATCCAGACTATAGCGACACTCTCCAAGCCGTAGTGACACTCTTTATCTCATATCAAGGTCGTAATGCACATATGAGAGCTCGTAACGATGTTGACTTAAACCATATTACAATGCATTAAGTCAGCGTCTTTTGGTTCAGTCGTAGCAAACACTGGTTGGATCGTAGCACATTAGATCGAGCCATAATAGTTGGTGGCAGGAGAGAGATTCATATAAAAGGTTAATTAGAGTTTGGAGTTGGGGAGGCTGATGGTGAAGGCTATTATTCACATTTTGTAAGAGATGTTGAATGCTTGTGTATTAGAATTTTAAAACTTGTTATGTGCTTTGATGTTTCAACTCTCTGTTATCCAATTTTAATGCAAGTTCTCTTTCTATTTGATCTTTCACCTCTTCCTATTATGTGTAACTAATCCTACTTGTTTTAGGGCTAGATGAAGTTTAGGGTGTAGTGCTTTGAATCAATAATTATGTATGTCTTATGACTATTTTGCCTAACGAATGAAATGTCAAACCTATCTAAGTTTAAATAGATTATTTAGATTAATCTAGGTTATCGAATGATAAAAATTATATCGTTTAAATAGTAGCTTTGCTAGCCAAATATATTTGTAATATTTAGAAATAGAATATATTATATTTCTCATTGAACTCATATATGTATGCAATTAGTTTGTTAGTGTGAATGCATGAAAGTGACGTTCCTTAACCCTAATTAGAATTGTTGTGCCTTGAAAGAGAGATTCATGACTTGTCGAGTTGAGCAAGAGTTCAAGCTACTATTTGAAGTCTTGGTTGCGATCACGATCGTGAAATGAGTTTGAGGTGGAATTAAATTTTGAAAAATTAAAATAATTCTTAACTCTATAAATAGTCTTTTGTTATCCCATCTTTCTCATGTTGATACGAAATATGAGATGCTGAAGAAATTCTACTGAGATCAATACTAAAGGAGAATTTGGAGCGTAGTGCATTTAGAAGAACGTTGTGATGCTAATCACATTGTTGAAATTAAGTTTTTAATCATTCTACTTTTTTGCTTGGGTTGAACTATCTTCTTTACTTTATTTATTTAATTTCGATACTATGGATTAGTTTTGTAATAAAAAAAATTGTTGAACCCTATGTTAGATTAAATTTTGTTAATAGATTATTATTTTTCAGAACAATATTGTTCTTTGTTAATTCTTTTTCCTCTATGTGATAATTATGAAATTGATTACAAACTACTTAGTGTAATTAATTTTTATCTTTCTAGGCATATAAAAAAACTAATCCGTAAAATTAAGTCAAAGCAATCCATGTCACAATCTAGGCTAAGCGTTTGAGAATCTTAGATTGTGTGGTATGTTAAGTTAGACTTGATTAAGTGGCTAATAATTTAATAACTGCAAAATTGATAAATCTTATATTTAAATTAATTTAGGGTGAATTTAATTATACGTTCTGATCAATCTGAATTTAAAATAGATTATTGCATTATTTAGGGAGTCACAACTTAGACAAATTTTAGTTCATCATTAGAAACAACTCGTGCATAAAATTAATTCAATATAACATAAAGATAAAACAGACTATAATTTTCCAATTTTATATCAGATCTTATCTTATTTGATATTGTTAAATTTCATTTGATCTTTAGATTTTTCTATTATTTGGATAAAAGATTATTTTTGTTACAACTTAAATGTTTATCTATCAACTCTAAAAATTAGATAAGTTATGTCACACTAGTCCTCATGGGAATGATGTGTTTCTCTCCTTTATTACTTGTGCGACTAATATACTTGATGGTCTTCTATTGTTGTTGAATTTTTTTGCATTAGTTCCTTACTGCATTTGTGGACTTTATCCCTATTGTGTATTGGTCCCCATTTGTCGAGTGCACTCATTTAGGAGTTATTATTATGGGTATGTGTGATTCGGGTTAACTAACTAGGTTGGCATAAGTCCTCCAAGTATGGATAAGGGTTATTATTGATTGTAATGATTGTTAAATTTAAGACAACCATTAAAGATGAAGTGAAATGATATGTTTCAAATGGTCTTAAGTGAAATATTAAATTAGGTAATTGAACTTATTGATCATGATGTGATATTGGACATCATTATGAAAAATGTAATTGAAGTTCTTCCAATAAATTAATATTTGATATTAATAAGAAAGAAATAATTATTATGTAAAAATGTTATATTCATTATACAATGACTCTATTATTGATAGCGCTAACAATGCCATTGTTTATTGCTTAATGATATTGATATTTCCATTAATGTGAATGCTTATTCATTGTCTTATCATTGGTCGGTGTCATAACTTGCTTGATCGATATTTATATATTTTGATTGGGAGGTTCTTCTTTATATTCATAGCTGAATAGGTAATTTAGATTGATTTGGTGGAGGCGTTGCTTTGTGGTGGAAGGTTGCACATTTTTAACTGAGTATCTATTTTTATATATTTTGTCAAAATCTTGTGACTAAGGCTCTATTTGGTATATACCAATGGTTAATAGCGAATAACGATTTAGCAACTAGAGATTAGCGACTAGCGGTAGCGAGTTAATTATTAAATTTTAATAAAAATATTTGGCAAATGTAGAGTTTGAATCAATCAAAAAATGTAAAATGACTAAAAAGAGTACAAATAATTTTTATTGATATATGTATCATAAATTTAATAACACATTTTTAATTTAACTATTATGAATTAATAAATAAATAGCTGACCAAATGATTTATAAGTTAATAAAATAATAAAAAGATAAAATGATCATGAGTATAAATAATAAGTGTATCATATAAATAATAATTAATATTAAAATATTTTAAGACTGAAAATAAACTTTTACACACTTATAATTATCCTAAATATTAATCTTCCAAATATCTCAAAACACTTTAACTAACATATTGTGTCAAACAAGATCTAAGACTATATTAGCCCAAGGGTATATGAGATAAATTTATGTTTATTGTCTATGGTAAGTATCACAATAAATCTTATAGATGTATTTTTTTTGGACATATATAATCATTTATATATTTATTGAAATTTTCTGTGCAAGTTTTATATTACTAATTGTCATGTATTCTAATTTGTCATAACTCTCATCGAGGCCCTGCAACTTCTTCATATAAAGAAGAGAAAAAGTAGTCGAAAAAACTTAATAGATTGAGATCCCTCTTCATGGTTGCTACCATCTTTATCGCAGTACTGTGCGTGTCTGTGCTGGTTTGCTTATTTCCAGATCGCGGTTTTACGAAAGATTCTAAATTCGAGGACCACAGTGAAGAAAGTGAGGGAGGTCTTAAGTGGCTGTAAAAGTATGAGCATGATCGATACTGCCATTCATGGATTGATTAAAGAAGATGAGACTGAAAAAAAATGTGGGCGCAGGAATCGCTTCAAGCGAACCTCCTACGCTTGCAATAAACAACAGTTTACGGAATCCATACCAATAAAAAACACAGATTCAGTATGCACAAGGTCATTATGAAACTTGAACAACACAGATTCGAAGGGTTAACGAACTCAAATATATATAAAAAGTTATTCACAAGGCTATTCAGTAAGCACAGGCGGTGGGATGAGATGAGGGGAATCGGACGGCTGATATCGATTACGTGGGTGCCTCTAGATTTAATATATTATTTGCTTAATTAATTTTTAAAGAAACATTTTAATATGTTATTTTATTAATTAAAAAGGTAAATGAAGGATTTTATTTTTTTTATAATAATATATTATTATTATTATCATTATAATTTATTGTTTATGCTATCTTAAATTATTAGTAACTTTAGATATATGCGATTAATTTACACGTTTATTTTTGTTAAAATGTATGATGAGATCAACTTTATCTGTGTTCCATAAAAAAAAGTTTTGTTCATCATGATAGAAACATTGCTGGTATTTAAAGGTTATAAATAATTATGGGTGCATATTAGCCTCAGAATTTCTGGCCCAGTGGAGTGTAGGCAGTTTAGTGGGCTTCCAGCCCACCATTTGATTCCAATAAAATCATAATTTACTAGGTTTTTAACACAGTAGTTCGTTTTAAGTTTTTTACCATGGGAAAGGAATGTGCAACTTATTTATGTAATAGATATTCTTATCTATTTAATATTTTTACTTTTTGGTTGATAGATATCTTCATTAATTGGGCACTACATTAACTTTTTAACCCCATAAAAATATTATTTCTTTCAAAGGTGAATCGTTTGGATTGAGAGATAAAATTACTCATTCTACTAGCTAGGTTTAACACATTGCAATTATATATGATTTCATTTTATTTTTTAATAATTTAAAATATAAATGTGGAAGAATTGATTCATTTCATCTTATTTTTATTTTTAATTTAAAAATAAGTGCCAAGCATATTGAATAGTGAGAAACGAACAAGACAATAAAAAATATATAACAAATATGGAATATATTAAAACATAAATATAAGTTAATTATTAACTAATTTGATGAGTACAAATTTAAAAGACCAAGTTAATATCAAATTTGAAATTAAGTTAGAAAGTCATTGGATATTTCCCTATTTCAATTTTATCATAAAATTAAGTTATATGACATAAAATGATATAAAATTAACAAAGCTCGCTATTCCGATACTTACTTTTTTTAAGTGAAGACTTTGTTTTTCTAAAAGAATATTTATCAATAATGGCATCATTGCTAAGAGTAATTTAATTTCTTTCAATAAAAAAGTTATTTGACATAAAATATAAAAAAAAATCATAAGGCATATTAAAAACATGAGTTTAGTGAATGTATAAATAACTTTTTGATTTACAAGTATTTAACGATTCAGATTAGATTTAATATAAGTAATTTATTTTCGAATAATAAATCAATTATAATTTTGGATGAAAAAACTAACTACTTATGTTAATTTTCACACCCATTAAACTCTTAAAGTATATATCAATATTGATTATTAACTATTTAATAATCATTATTTGTTAACTTAAAATGAGCAAAGCTTATATCTAATTAAAAAATTAGATAAACAATATATAAATTTAAAAATTACCAATAAAAGAAGATAAATTATTCATAAAAAATATAATGTTATACGAGATAGATAAGAGAGAGAAATCATACAAAGAAGCCACAATGATCTAATAAGGTTCACTCTTAATTGGGCTACGTTCTCGTCGGCGGCTAGAGTTCTTTCTTTGATATGAAAAAAAAATAAATGATCAAAAATGCAAAATGACACAAATTCTAGGCAGTTTATATAAAGATTCCCAACTTGGAATATAAAGTATAAATCCTAAAGCCGTATAGGTTTCGGGAGCTTCGCCCTCGAGCCCCTATATGAGGGGACCCCTTAGCCCCCCTCAGGCTCGCTGACTGAGCAACTGAGCCGCACAAGGAGTCATATATGGGTTTATCGGTTAGTTAAGATTCAATGCATTATCAACAAATTTCCCCTTGAATTAAATAATCTTCAGAATGTAATATATGTCATGCTCTGTCGCCGCCAGCCCCGTATCTAGAGTATTGTCAACTATTTATGTTTTAACAAGTTCAAGGAATACTGGAACTTGCTCTGAGGAACTGACTTGGTGAATATATCAACTGAATTATCTATTGTATAGATCATTTTCATCTTGATCCTCCTCTTAGTACGGATGAAGTGATATCTGACATTAATGTGTTTGGTCATTTCATGATGAACTTGATCCTTAACTAGGCATATAACACTCAAATTATCACAATGCACTATAGTATGATCATGATATAATCATAGATCTCCAACTAAGCATTTCAATCATATTTCTTTCTTTGCAGCTTTTATCAATTCCATGTATTCTGCCTCAGTAGTAGTAGTAGTGTGACTAAGATTGTAGAGTAGCCTTTCAACTAATAACAGAATTGTTCAAAGTGAAGGCATAGCATGTCATTGATTTTTTTTATCCACATATGTAGCATAATCTGAGTCAGAATAATCAGCAACTAAACATTCAATATCACTTCCATAGGTAGGGCCAATATTAGATGTTCCTCTTAAACACTGAAATATAGCTTCATTATTTGCTTTGCTAATGAACTTATTGACAACGCTGACTGCATGTGCAATGTCAGGTCTTGTGCACATCATGATATACATTAAGCTTCTAACTACACTAACATAAAGGACATGAGACATGTACTCATTCTCTGCATCAGATTGTGGTGTGAAGCCCGTGGAAAGGTGCACATTTGAAGCTGATGGAGTATTGACGACTTTGTTGAAGTTATACCAATCTCGATAAAATCTTTGGAATGTAACTTTTCTGATATAGAAATAGTTTACCTTGTATGTGATCCCTATTTATCTCCATCCCCAAAATTTTTTGAGCTGCACCCAGATCCTTCATGTCAAATCTTGAACTAAGAAATTTCTTTAAACTCTAAACATCTGACATGTACTTAGCACAATAAACATATCATCAACATACATAAGTAGAAAAATGGTGGAGCCGTCATTCACCTTCTTGTGATACACACAACATCCATAGGCAGTTCCGCTAAATCCTTTACTGATCCATAAATGTATTAAGTCTCTTGTACCACTATTATAGAGACTACTTTAGTTCATATAAAGACTTCTTCAACATGCAAACTTGGTCTTCTGATGTGAGCAAAAATATACATATTGCACACATCTATTTTATATAATTTTTCTAGTGTTTTACATTAATTCATGCATTAGTTTATTTAATTTTGTTGATTTTACATTTATGAGTCAGATTCTACCTAAGTATGATTAATTTTCAAGCAAAATGACATTAATTCATGGCAAATACTGCAAATGGCAGAATTAGTCAAGCGCACTATTTGATATTATATACTTCTTGAAGAGTTTATTATTTGAAGACTCTCAATTAAAAGGATTCCTAGCATTTCCTACTTCAAATAAGAATTGATCCACTTGAGGAAATTCAATTGAAGAACTTTTTCTATTCCAATTAGGAATTGTTCTTTTGAAGAATTTGATTAAGAAAATGTGTCAAAACTTCACAAAAAAGACTTCTAATCATTGCACAACTCCTTGGGAACTATTAAAAACCTATTTCCAATGAATTTGAGAGAATGTTAAAGTTCAAAAATTTAGCCCAAGAGAGAGCTACGAATTTGAAGAGAAATTAGAAGATTTTATCATCCTTCTCTCTAATATGACTTGGAAAATGACTCATATCTTATCCTAACTCCTTGAGGATCAAAAGAAATCATATATGAGAAGATTTGGAAGAGTTTTGATGCTTTAAATTTCAGCCTAAAGGAGAGTTATGAATTTAATTGAAAAATATAAATTCTTTCCTATTTTGACCTATAAAAAATTTGAAAACATCTCAATTTTGTTGAAGACTTGGAGACCTCTTGGAGATTGATTCTACCCTATAAATAAACATGCAAAGTTCTCAACAAGGGAGTAAAAAATCAACAGAAGAGATTCAGAAAAGAATTAGAGACTCCTCATAATTTTTCAGATTTCTGAAGAGCTGAGAAGCCAACATTGGAGGAGAAGCCGTGAAGCGAGATTGAAGATTTAGAAGAAAACATGATTCTGCAAATTTTGTTTGTTTTATGTTCTTACTTATCAGGCTTAGTATTATTATATCTTGTGTTTAAGGATAAATTCTGTTGAACCCTCATTAGTTCTTGAATTATTATCTTCTTAAATCTCTATGAACTTGCACCTAGTTTTTATTATTATTGCTTAATTGAGATTTTCGTTGGTTTTAATCGAGAGATACTACTGACGTGATTTCTCTAAATTCGGATTTCGGATTGGTAGAATATTTTATTTCTGGCATCAAAATGGTATGTATTCTTCTGACATCGTCTATTTTCCAATGTTTTTCTAGCCGATTTTTCGGATATCCTTGGTGTGAGTCAATCCATCTATCTGAAAGGAATTTGGATTGTGGTTTGTTAATCACTCGAGAGAGATTTAACAATTCAGGGTTTGTTGTTTAATGCATTTTTCTTTAATTTAATTTGAGATTGATTTGGTTTAAACCTTCTTAGGTTAATATTAAATTAAAATAGTTAGGTCATCCAAAATGAGTTCTATAATTTTAACACAACTCTACCGTCATAGGAACACATATTTAATTAAATTTAACTTTTATTTCAATAGATAATTGTGGGGAGATAGAATCCTGATTCTAATCAATCTATCTGTCAATCTATTTTAATCTTTTCTTTTATCTTTTCTCTTTCTTCTTTTCCATATCCTATCTTATCTTTTCTTTTTATTAATTGATTGAAGATCTTTTAATCGGATTTCAAGATTAAGGTTTAGAAATTAAAATTCATCAGTCCTTGTGGATTTGACACTCTACTCGTCTACTTTATTACTTGTGCGACCAGTATTTGCTGAAGTTTTAGCGTGTGATTTTTTTGCATCATCTTCCCTTTTCAAAATAGAGAACCCCTCTAATTGGCTCGTCAAAATGCCTTCTTCAATTCTTCGTGTAGAAAGACGATCTTCATATCTAATTGTTCAAGTTCTAGATTCTAATGTGCTACAAGGGCAATCAACATCCAGATGGAAGTGTGTTTGAAAACTTGTGAGAAATCTCATTATTGTCCACTTCTTCTTTCTGACTCTAGCCTCTAACAACTAGGCGTGCTTTATATTTTGTGCTTTCAACTTAAAAAAAATTAATTTTCTTCTTGAAGATCCATTTGCAGCCTACAACCATTATTTCTTTTGGTAATTTGACCAGTTTTCATGTCTGATTTTTGTGAAAAGATTCCATCTCCTCACCGTAGCAACGGTCCACTATTCTGATTCTACACATAAGGTAGTGTCCTTGTAGGTTGATGACTCTATGGGCTTCACCTTTTTTGCCACCTCTATTGAATAAGTAACCATGTTTTCAAAACCATATCACTTAGGAGGACCCATCCGTTTGCAAGGACATCGAACAACAATAGACATCTCTTCTGATTGCTTATCAGGTTCATTTGTTCTGGTTAATCAACTTGATGTGGTCGTCCTGTATCAGCCTCAATTTTGAGCTACTTTAAATTTCACCTATTTGTTGACATCTCAGATACTACACCAATAACCTCCACCTTCGGCAGAATCGTTGAAGTCTCATCAAAGGTTATATTTCTGTTGTGGATGATTTTGTGCTCTAAATGACACCAGATTATGTAGCCGTTAACTTATGTGACATATCCCATGAACACTCCTTCTTTGACCATTGGCTCTAGATTTTCTTTGTTGACATGATAATATGCAGGACAACAAAATCTTTTTAAGTTAGTATAATGAGTAGAATTTTTAGATCATACATCAATAGGAGTTTTGATATCAATAACATTCGTCGGACCCTGATTCACTAAGTAGCAGGCTATGTTAACAGCCTTAGCACAGAACACCCTATTCAGACCAGCATTAGAGGGAATGCACCTTGCTCTCTCCAAAAGTGTTATGTTCGTTATGCCATCCGTTCTACTACGGAGTGTCTCTGATGGTGTGGTGCCTAACAATATCTTCGTCTTTGTAGAACTAACTAAATTTAAACAAACAGAACTGAAGGCAATTGTTAATACGAAGACGCTTCACCTTCTAGCATTTATCCAGTTTGGATCATCCATTACATCATCTATATTTTTGGGTTCTATTTGAGATAAGAATGCAGAAAAGGCACAAAAATTTTTTAAGGACTTCCTTGTTCTCACACCTTCATTTATGTCTCCAATAATATTGTCTAAAGGTTGTGAAGGTACTTGTCTCCAATTATTTTGTTCAATAGGAGGTAGTTCTATTTCTACATCAATTCCTTGTGGACTTTCCTCATTTATCACAACAATCTCATCACTTGTGATCTCAATAGGTTGAGAATTTTCCTCCTTATCGATGAGCTCATCTAGATCATGGTCATCCTTGTTGTCCTCAGATATGATCTTAACATTTTCAAGTTGATCAATAACATTGTCAACTTCATTGAAAATGACATGTATTGATTCCTCAACTACTAGTGTTCTTTTATTATACACTCTATAAGTTTTGTTAAGATTCGAGTATCCTAGAGAGAGTGCATCATCAATCTTCTCATCAAATTTTCCTAACTTATCCAAGGTTCTTAAAATAAAACATTTACATCTGAATAATCTAAAGTATGAGATATTTGATCTTTTGTCATATATCATTTCAAAATAGGTTTTCTTTTCTAAAGGTATAACCAATACTCTGTTTTGAATATAACATGAAGTATTAATAGCTTTTGCACAAAAATATTTAGGTAACTTGCTCTCACTTAGCAAGGTCTTAACCATCTCAATTAGAGTTCTATTTTTTCCTCTCAACTACTCCATTTTGTTGTGAAGTTCTTGGTGTTGAGAATTGATGAAGAATTCTATTATTTTCACAGAATTCTTCAAACCTTAAATTTTCAAACTCACCTCTATGATCACTCTGGATCATGGAGACTTTCATATTCAGTTCATTTTGAACTCTATTTGCAGAAATGATAAACATGTCAAAAGTTTCATGCTTATGTGTAAGAAACAAGGTCCATGTGAATCTAGAATAGTCATCTACAATCACACACANCCTATGTTGTTTGCCCTTTTGACATGAAGAACAAAAAATATTTTTCTCAATTTTGTTTTTGGTCAAACCTCTAGCAAGATTATGTTTCACTAACTTATGCATGGCTTTATAGTTTAAGTGTCCTAATCTTTTATGTCATAATTCTATTTCATCATGCATAACTTTTAAGCATTTGTGATTAGGCAAATTATCAAAATCAATCACATACACATTTTGATGCCTTAATCTCATATACAAGATTTTTTCATTGTTATCACATATTAAGCATTTGTTTTGTTCAAACTTAATAATGTAATCTTTATTATATAGTTGGCTAATACTTAACAAGTTATGTTTTAAATTCTCTACTAGCCATACATCTTCTATAACTACGTTACCAAAATTTTCCAATGTTACCTTTACCAAGGATTTTCCCTTGGTTGTTATCCCCAAAAGTTACTTTTTCACTTTGTTTTTCTTGTTATGCTCATGAAGTTTTTTTTATTTCCAGTCATGTGTCTTGAGCAACCACTATCGAGCTACCATCTTGTTGATTTTCCTTTACTTCTTTTGGTACCCAAAATACTTTGGATCCAAAAATGTTAGTGCTGAAAGTTCCGTTAGGAACTCATACTTGTCTAATATTATAATGAAAGCTTCTCCTAGCCTTACACTCAAAGCTATAATGTCCTAAATGACCACAACAGAAATATGTAACATTCTTTACATAAAATCTCTTATAGCTATGATAAGTATGGACATTTTTATTTTGCAATTGTGTAAACTTTGCATTTTTGTTTGTACATAGAATTTTTGGTTTGACAAAATTATTGTTCATGTTTACAGGAGTAATATATGAGTAAGGATGTACATAGTCATTTCTAAAAGTATCCATATGAGCAGATTTTGTGTTTCTTTTGTATATGAATGCATAGTTCCTTTATGCAACATTTTCTACTTCTAGTGCTTGCATTTCCCTTTGATGAAAACATAGTATTTTTATGAATGAAAGCAGGCTTAGTGCCTATAGCAATTTTAGTCTTAAGATTTACAATATTTTTATCTTTAGCATGAGAGCTAGTAGGAGCAGTCCTAGTCTCATTCATATAAGTGGAGGTGCTAGGCAAATTTGAATCAAAAGAATGTGAAGTTTTTATAAAAGTAGTCGTTTGAGATACTTTATCACTAAAGGAATCGAAACCTAATCATTTATTGTTCAAGGAACTTTTGTGCTGGGACAACATTACATCTAGCATTTTTCCACCATAAGATAAATGTCTCAAATTTTTTTTGACATGCATCAATTCTAATTTTAGAGAACTAATAGTATCAACATATTTCTCTAAGTCATCATTGTTTGTGAATACTTTGGCATTCAAATTAGAAATTTATTTTTCAAAAACAAAATTATTTTCCTTCAAGTTATTGTTTTCTCGAATAAGATTATCATTTTTTTTCAGAATAGAATATTTTTTTTATCATAATATTAAACTCTTTATACATATCAAACATAATATCTTCATCATTATCACTATCACTATTATTTGAGCGAGTAGAAGATACCTCATCATTTGTCATGAGGCATAGTAATGCTTCTTCTTTCTTTTCTGAAGTTGTCCCTTCGGCTTCACTATCCTCATCGTAAGAGTCATCCCAAGTGACTTTCACTGCTTTCTTCTTTTTGTAGTTTGAGGAGTCTTTCACCTTGTTCTTCTTGTTAAAAGCTGAACTGTAATGCCCCCAAAATCAGACCTTGCCACCTGGCAAAAATCTTGACTTTGGAGACGCTACCGTCATACATCAGTGACTTTCATTTGACCAATCCATTGGTCAACACTAAGTACATGTCAATGCGGAAGTCAATCCTCAATCTATGACCAGGACCTATGCCTTGTGCAAGCCATCCATCACGAACACCATCACGCTATCACTGCGCCATCACCATCTATATGAACAAATTTGCCTACAAAATTGAATTTGTAGGGGAGATAAAACCTCCCGTGAGTTTTGACAC
>LTAE01007424.1:0-22825 GCA_001647135.1 Pontederia paniculata
TACAGCATACAACTTACACTAGTTGCAGCATAACAATTCTATAGTTTTGCATTGGCCAAATGACCAATGCAAGGATCCATTTACATACCTTTGATTTGCCCTAAACTCACTTTTCCCCCTTGATCTCTTCCTCCTTCCTCAAGCTCCAACAGTCTTTCCTCTTTGACTTAGCTCCAATCCTTCCTCTCTTTCTTCTTGATTTGGAGCTGCAATTGAAGGAGATTTGAGTTCAATCCCGGATCCACACTTGGGCTGAGTTTACAAGGCTTGTTGGGAGAGAAATGAGAGAGAAAAGGGAGAGTAATTCTGATCAATGAGTTTATATAGTACGGGAGAGTGAGTGTGAGTGGGTTTTTGGGTCCAATAGGTGAGTGACATGTGACTGGTCCCACTTCACTTTCTTTTCCATTTTCTTTTTCTATTTTCTATTTCTCTTTTATATAGGGCAGGTATTACATTCTAATTCAGCTACATCGTTAACTTGAAATTAAAAAATCTCCGATGCCTCAACATTCTGATTAATTCGAAAGGAAAAGAGAAGAAAACGACATATACATCACTCAAAGTAGTGCTTCCGTTTTGCTAATTGAAATCAAGTGCACCCTCAGATTAATCAATCAAGAATGGGAAGAAGTCCAGTTCCAATATCCATAGTCATTCTGCCAAACTAAAAACATTTCTCACTAGAAAACATACCAACATTTGCCAGCGTGATAACCATCAAATTAGCAACTTTTGTCCGCGAATTTAAGAAAAAAAAAAGATGAAATTTGACAATATCAGTGAATAAGAAAAGAGTAGCAAAGTTGCTCAGTAGCTTCTGCCCCAATATGTCCATGTCTTTGCAGGCTTTCCAGAGGCAAAACAAAGGGTTCCTGCATGAATTGTTCAATTTGTAAATAACATGATAAACCATCAACCCACGTGAAAGATTATGGACCAAGTTACCGAGGAAGTGAAAAAAAACATGCAAGTGAAGAAATACAAAAATGTTCTAACAAAGTTCAGTAGCATCAGAGTACATGACTGAACAAATTTGACTATTCCAAGAATTATGTAAGCTGATGACATTATAAATTTTCTTCAGTGATTGAACACTTCACATCGAAAGGGTGTAAACAGTTATATTAGTTTATAATGCATTCCAATTGGTTTAGCTAGAACTACATATCATAATATCTATTCACCAGGGAGATACACATATATGATGTCTGATTAATCTGTTTATTTAATTGCATGATGCTTCCCAAAAATTTTGCAGTCCCATTACAGAAAAATTGACAACCATGAATTCTACATTCTGGACTATCTATAAAGAATGATTCTAACAATACCTTCGGGGAGTCTAGGCTGATCAAAAGGTGTGCACAGTGTTTTAGCAGCTCCAGATTCACCCTTCGTCCGTGCTTTAACCTCTTTCTCTACTTCCTATACAGTTACACCAAATAAATGTAATAAGTAAATGCAAAAGTAACGGATGAATAAAGATATTTAAAAGTTGGATTAATATCATTTATGATAAATAAAATCATTTATCCTTCCCTTTCACAACTAACCACCATTGGACAAGTTCCTCTACGAGCCAGTGACTCTACTGAACATTCATCAAGGATGTGCAGTTCGACATAAAAAAGCATTTTAAGTGGATGTTAAAGTCTCCTTAGAACTTCTATTGATCTGATATACAAACATGCATCTATTGACATAAAAAATTAATCTTGAAACTTGAAAAATCAAAATTCGTACATATTTCATGAAGATGAAGAAAATATGGCACTATGATAACAAAAATTACAGACGATGAAAATACTTCTCAAACCAAAAATACTAATTAAGGATCTATAACCTGCTACACTATCTTCATGACCAAATTCACAAAGAAACTGCTACTTCTGGGGACTCCATGTGCTCTCATTTATAATGTTGTTAAAATGGCATTGTTATAGAGATGAAATCATAAGAGATATTATAATGCTAAAATAACAATAGGAAAGAAAATACAAGATTATAGAATACAGCAACTAAAACAGAGATGTACCTCTTCATCACACCAGGGAGCAAGGATCAACTTTCTATCATTAAGAGCAGCCAGAAATTCATCCCATGTGTTAACCACCTTGACACATGCATCTCTTTTTTGCTTCGCCACACTAAACAAATTTTCCTGAATGTTGGAGAGTATCTCCTTCACTTGTTCTACCAAACTGTCATTTGGTATGTCCACTTTTGCACCATTATCACGTCGGACAACTCTCACCTAGTAAAAAGATTAACTATTCAACTGTCAATTAGCCTAAGTAATTTACATTCAATATTTTCCAGATACACCAAATTCACTTCAAAGTTACATTCCGTGAGATTAACCTTTCAAGTTGCACAGAAAAGAAAAGAAACGAGTTCAAGATTTATTATTCATCTTAATACAAATGTAATATGCAAAAATGTAATATATGAGATCTACAATTAGAGTGCTATACTAATCAGTCGGCAGATATGCTAGCTCAGGTCTTCATCAAAATAAGATGATCCAAATTTACCGAAAAGAAAAAAAAATGCTGCAAGTCTGACAGAGGATTTCCCATTTCCTAGTCAAGCTTGATATGGGTGTATCATGGACAAAATCTAAATCTGAATAACATGACAAGAGGCATATCCATTCTTTTTCTTTTCTTTTCCAAGCAATTCATCAGTAATGTCAGTTCTACACACTCATGATATGAAGGATCCAGAACTTTTATATTGACTGAAAAGTTTAAGCCCTTTAGGTAATTGTTTACCTGCTTATTTCTCAAATCCTTGGGCCCAATTTCAATTCTCAAGGGAACACCTTTCATCTCCCAGTGAGAATACTTCCAACCAGGTGAATAGTTCTCTCTCAGGTCCTCCTCAGCTCTGAAACCAGCTTCCCGGAGTGTCTGTACAGTTGATTTGCAGGCAGTGAAGATTGCATCTGTATCTGCATCTTTATATGGAACAGGAACAACAATGACTTGGACCGATGCTACTCTAGGAGGCAGCACCAGTCCTTTATCGTCTCCATGAACCATCACCATGACTCCAATCTACAAAAAAAGAAAAAAGAGTAAAAAAACATATGAGACATATAAAGACAGGTGTATTTCATAGTTCACAGTCATTTCTAGTTCAAAAATGTTATAAGTACTTAATTTCCAAAATACACCAACAACAATTGAACTAGGCACTGTTTAGGTACTATAATTACTCACCATTTTTTAGGATACATCAGTGAACCAAATCAAGCAGATATTTGTGTTTTTTCTTGTTATCAAGGGAAACTTAGCGGAGGAAATTTCTTTTAAAGGAACTTATGGAAGATTGACAAGTCATTACTGAATTGGGGCCATGAGGTCAATGTAGCCAAGAAAGGGAATAACTGCATTTTAGCTAAACATATAAATTAATCGTTAGTTGGCAACCTCAATAGAGTCAATTAAGCCTAAAAAAACTAAATCTTCCCAGAAACTTCTATTTTTTCAAATGACACTGTGTTAACATTTTACACAAACAAGAGCCTTACACTTGTTTAAGTTCTAAACAAGATAACCAACCAACAATCTTGAACTGGACAAGAAAACTGTTTCAGGAGGAGCAAAAAAATAACCTATGATCCATTAAGATAAATAATAGTATAACATTTATTTATCTGTCTAGATTGCACATTTTTTAACATCAGATACAGCCAAGATACGCCTGCTGTGGTATAAGGATTTACCGTGCGAGTCGTATATGCCCAAGAATTCTGCCAGACCATAGATTTTTCTCCCTTTTCATTCTCAAAATTTATCTGGAACATCTTCGCAAAATTTTGGCCAAGACAATGAGAGGTGGCACCTTGTATCCCACGACCCGTGTTTGGAATAAAAGCCTGGAAATTTTGAAAAGATTGGTTCTAATGAAAAGCTGAAAACATCGCAACCATGCAGACATCATGAGAATTTTATTTTTTTGAGAGATCATCATGAGACTTTTATGCAGCGAAGATCAATAAACTAATCTTAGTACCTCAACAGTGGTAGTATAGTAACCACCAGCAAACTTTTCAAGCTCACTCTTCTTTCCCTTCACAACCGGAACTGCTAAAAATTCTTCATATATCCTTCTATATAATTCCAAAACGTCAAGCACCTGCAAAGATGATGCCACTTTATTAACAGGACAAATATTTCATTTTGTAATATGTTCCATAGGCCTAAGCAGTTAATCCCAGTTACGTGGTGTCAGCAACATGGATATTATTCGTTCCAAAACGCCTTACTAAGAGCCATATAACTTTATTTTGGCATACACTAACTCAGTCTTTAAGTTTTTAATGGTCCTTTATTTTATCAATTCAACATCTTTACGACCAGACAAGTTTGTAAGCTTTCACCTGTTCTCAAGGAAGCATCTGTTTGATCCTTAAACACAGACATAGAAATACCATTCTAAATTCAGAAGACATACAGCTTTTTTTTCTATTCAACTCTCAATACTCTATGTATGCTGTGTTTTTTTCTCCTTGTGAGAGTATGCTATTTTCTTACAAAGCTAAGTGCATGATATACACACAGAAACATCATGTTTCGTGCTAAGTAAATCATAAGTGTTTATCATATAATATAAACTCTCTCAAAAAAATATAATATAAACAAATCAGTATTCTTTATTTTTAACCTCTTTCAGAAAAAAAAACATTACTTCTCTGGTTAGATTTCATTCATTCTTACATCACGAATGCAAGCAAAAACAAAATTTGCTGCACCTCCTGATCTGCTTCAGCTTGTGTTGCAAAAGCTGTATGCCCTTCTTGCCAAAGAAATTCCCGGCTCCTGAAATAGAGAAGCTTAGTACAAGCACAGAGTAGTGTTAATGTTGCTCAAAACTGAACTCACATCTCTTCTAAAAACTTTCCAAATCCTATACTACAGAGAAAAGAGTTGCACAAGAATTACTACGGATAAACAACACACTCATACAGGAGAACATGTGATACCTGATAAAAGGTGTGGGATTGCTGAACTCCCATCTTACAACATTACACCACTGATTAAGTTTTAAAGGTAAGTCACGATGCCCCCTTATCCACTTCGAAAAGTAAGGATACATAACAGTCTCACTTGTCGGACGAATAGCTATAGGAACTTCCATTTCTGATTGCCCAGACTTTGTAACCCAAGCAACCTGAGGAAAAAAATATGATTGTGTTCTTGGTTAAGACTCGACTTAACCAAGCAAACTTGGTTGCAGGTTATTAGATAAATATACAACTCACAGTTAATTACTAAATTACTGCATCCTGAATCGACTTAAATTTATTGAAACCAAATTACAACCTACCCTCTAACAGACAGCTTTTAAATTAGTTGATACATCGTAAAGATTTAAGATCAAGCGAAAGAAAGAATAGGATAACAAGCACAGACCACTTGCCAATATCCACCTATTCTTCCTTAGAAAATATAAACATTTTACCTATTTACATCAGAAATAGAGTTCATCCATATTCAAAAAAGCACCATATGCATATTATATAACATATGTTTGAATGTTATTTAATGGAACAAAAATAAGAAATACATGTATGATATGCAAAATGAAATACGCACTTTTGGAAGTTAAGAAATAGATTATTGATAATGCTTAATTTTGAGTTGCACAAAACATAAATCCTACCTCAGGAGCAAAACCTTCTATATGATCTTTCTCCTTTTGAAGAACATTCTCAGTTACAAATAAAGGAAAATAAGCATTCTTGATATTCATCTTTTTTATTTCTGCATCAAAGAATGTCTGCATGTACAATGAGAAAACAGTTAATAGACATTGTCGGAATGAATAAAAACTGAAAATTCATAATGACAAAAAAATGATTCAAGGAATCTGTAAATTCATAATTACTAACTAGGAGAACACTAACTAAAAGACTAGTTCTGATAATGACAATTGGAATTTCCATTTGATGTTGTCATCCATCAAGTTTACTAACTAGTCTCATGACATAACAGCAAAAGTAAAATTTAGTGCATTTCAGTATTATAAATTACAGACCATTATACTTCAGAAACTAAATTCTGGGCAATGTCTTTCCAACTCTTGAAAAAGTAAAACTTTACTGCAATTGGTCAAATTAACATCCAATCTGGGATTGCCACATCCCAGCCTATTGATTGATGACAAGGTAAATTAATTAATCTACACTGTGATCTTATCACATGAAACCAGACAGACAGACTTACTTGTAAAGTTTCCCAAATGGACATTGACCATGGCCTGAAGATGTAGCAGCCAGATATGTCATAGTATTCTATCATTTCACCATTAACCACGACCTATAGAGCACAAGAGAAAACACATATACATATTCCCATTAACAACCAACACATACAGTAAAAAATCGAGTACACAGCATAAAAAACAATCTCTATTGCAAGAGCACACAGACACACACCTCAGAGTACCATTCTCCAAAATTTTCATCTTTCTTGTAGGTCAAGCCAAGCCCAGTTTCTTTCTTCACTTCCTTCTTTTTCCCTGCGAAGCAGATCAGAATCAATATACAAGCAAACGAGCAAGCTTTACGAAGGAACATATTTTTGTCATTGACCATAATGACATTTGGCCATTTAACAATATAACAAGGCCAAGAAGAATGTGCAGCACCTTTAGTCGCCATACACTATCAGCAACGAAACAAGTAACAAATTCCAGCAGTTCCTGTAATACACCATACAAGACAGCAACTATCAAATCGAAACACAATGCATTGCACCAAAAAAAAATAAAAAAGGTAAGAAAAATTGTTTTTTTACGCAATCACGAGAAAAGAAAACCTTTGATTCTAAAAACTTCGGTCGAAAAAAAAAACTTTTTTTTTTCTGGGAATAACTTCCAGAGTAAGAACATCCAAGTGGAAAAAACACTAAAAGTTCATCAACTTCGAAGTGAGAGGTAAGCTTGCATCCGATTCAAAGAAAAAGACTTGATCGAACCAAAAGATTGTCGAATCTGTCAAATAGGAGACTTTGATGCAGATTATATATACGTACATAAAGAACAGCAGAGATCTCAAAGAAACAACAGGAAGAAGAATTAAGGAACAAACGAACCAAAATCTCAACATTAATTAATATATGGCGGGAGAAGGGTCACCAGGAAGCAGTCCGCCGCCGCAGGAGGAGGAGGAGAAGAGCAGAGAAAAGAGAGAGATGTCGCAGGGATTGGCTTTTAGATTTAGTGGGGGTTTTTTTAAGCTTTAAAAAATGGAAGCCTCACTTTGAACCCTTTATTTCAACCCTGCAGGGTCCCACGTACCAAGTTTAGAAGGAATGCCACGCTGATCTGTATGGGTGGTGTCAGTTCTGTGTATGAATCGTTTTGCGTCACAATTTTAATCCAAAAATTACTACCCGTTTCATTTAAAAATAAGTTAACAAAGAATATGTATGAAGAATAGATATGTTTAATGTATATTTTTCTTAGTTTTATTTTATTTAGTGTTTAGTTTGACGTGAATAAAATATATTTTTTATATTTATTTAAAATATATTATATTAAAAATGAATAGTACTAAAATATATTATATTAAAAATATTTATAAATTTCACTATTTATGATAAAATAATAGTTAATCATTATTTGATTAATTAATTAATAATTTATATTGACAAATAATTAAGTAATAAATTATTATATGAAGTCATATAATAAAATATTATTTATATCATCACATAGTATTACGTTTCCAATTATAAATAATTTATATTGATCATTATAATAATAAATATCAAAATATAATATATATATATATAATGAAATATGATTAAAAAATGGTGGAATATAAGAATAAGAATTATGAAATAAAATTGAAAATGTTGATGATTTCATAAATTTTAAGATGGCTTTTTAATTATTTTTTTTTATTTTCATAAGTATTTGGCAATAATCATGAAATAAGTAGATATTCCTCGTGTTTATTCTACAACCAAACTATTCCTACAAAAATAAAAAAATTACGAATTATTACATGCGTTTATTTCCTTGTGATCTTTAATCAGTTTGTTTTTTTAAAATGTTTTTTAACTCGTTTTTTAAGAAAAAATAAAGTTTAGTTGACTGGATTTTTTTCGGTGAAACTATTGACTATAATTTAAACAATCGTGGGAAAAATATTTTCTTATTTCACACATATTATCATATGTTAAGATCGATTTACTTTTTTCTAACCTCTTTCGACGCAGTTAAAGAACTATCGATTTACCCTCTTTTCTAACCTTTTGCGACGCAATGAAAGAACTAAGAATCAGCAGAGTCTCATATAAATAGAAAATTATGTAATAATGAATTATTAAGAAACCTCTAAATAGTGCTTCCGTGACTGTAATCAAAAGAAGAAAAGATCTTGATACCGGAAGTTATTAATTTCGAACTTAATTTTTTAATTTATTAATTTAATTGTATTTTTTTTTCATCTCATATGTGATGAGTATTCGACTGTGATCATAAAAAGAAAAGGAGAAGAGGACTGATCCGAATTCGTAAGCCCAAGAACCTCGGCCCAATCTTTTTGTATACAAATTTAAAATATTTAATGAATATATACCTTACTTAATATCATAACTCTTATCTTTTTGAACTTCGAGAAATGTAATTATTTTTTTTAATTTATATTTTCTACTTTTTTTAATCATAAATTTTAAATTTATCCATTTGAAAGATGGAAAATATAATGCACCCTATTTAATTAGAATACATCTCTATTAAATGCATAGCAACTTTATCACTTTCGATCAAGCTTAAAGAAACTGCAAAAGAACTTGACCAATAAAAGTACAGAAAAACAACTTAAAATATTGCATCACCAGCTCCGGTGGTTCATTCCTAGTGATACAATTTTCTATGTTTTCTATAGAGAAATGGAACAGCCCTCATATGAATGTAAGCAAATTTATCATTATGCACGAAATTTAAAGCACAGATGAAAAATAATGACTTTAATGGTTATTTTGATAAAAGAATATAAAAAAGGATTGAGACTTCATTCTACTTTATTTCATCAAACACTCATAAAAATAGTAAGAGTAAAGTTTCTATTTAAAAAGAAACAAATATGGTGTGAACATTTTACTTTTTGAACTATTCTACCAAATAAGTGAAGTGCGTTTTTTTCAGGGACGGACCCACCTAACTTTTTGATCTATTATATATTATATAATAAATATTTATTCAATATATTGAACTCCTCTAATATATAAATAAACTAATATTAAAATCATAATCAGATCAAATAATTTATTGTATTTAAGTGTTATGTTTAGTGACTAAATTATATATATTCATATCTTAATTAATATGATATACATGATTACCTAAATTTATGATGAATTTACTAAGTTTTGATTTTTTTATTTATTTAATATATCTAAAATAACTTATGTAATATGCATCTTTTTTTAGTATTAATTAAACTTATCTTTTCATTAGTTGTATTATTTTTTAAAATTTATGATAAGTTACTTCTTAAATTTTTATTATATCGATATTTATTAAGATAATTTTATTTAAAAATTGTGATTCATGATTTCGTTGAATATTTTGACCATGATGCAATCTTTTATTTTATGTTTTCATTTTATGTCTCAATTTTTATGTATATGATTGATAAAAAAATTATAAATAAAAGATCATATTTATTCTTTTATATATAGAATGATGAATCCAATTTTTATTTTTGTAATTTCTATCATGAATATACATAGATGAAACATAATAAAAATAAGGTAGCTTTTATCAATTTGTTTCGTGTTCAGAAGAAATATTGACAAACTTTTCTATATAATTTTTTGATATAAAAAAATAATATACTCTTTTCGAATATAGAAAAAACATAAATACTAAAAATTTCCAATTTACATTTTTTCAATAATATTAGCTACTATAAAATCATTATATTATTTAAAATTATTATTTTATAAGTTAGCCCCCTTAATTTTTTACTCTGGATCCGTCCCTAGCTTTTTTGTACATACAAAAAAATACTCCATCAGTACCTAGTCCGGATACATGGTCAGATTGGGAGTTTCCAGCTGAGCCATTATGATCAGTGGCAACACCTTGACCCAGTTGCTGCGGCTACTGACGCCACCTTGCTCTATAAGGTGTGATGTGACTCACTGATCCATTCGATTTTCCAGCTGTGACAGAGATTGAAGGCCAATTTTGAGCATAAATGTTGCTGGAACTATCACTAGTTAGTGGCTTTCCTGCAGGCCGGTTCTTACGTGACGTGAAGATTCTGAAAACATAAAAAAAAGGAACCATGAATTACCTAGAAAAGACCCAACTTAGGTCAGATTGAAATTTATATCTTTATTCTAAAAACTAGCATGGAAAGTCTCAAACTTCATTAAATTCTCTAAGTCTGGCTTCTGATAAATAACTGCACAAATGGTCGTTAACAGTGTGCATATAGCTTTCCAGTCCTATTTGATCCAATTCGAAGTAAAAATATCATCACTAATTCACAATAAAACGCACAGGGTTCTGTAATAAGAAAATATCACCTGCAGAACTCTCCACAAGACAGACAAAATCCCATGTTTGTGCTAAGGCTATAGGCCATCAAGCACTCTAGTACTCAAGCTCTTTCGCATCCAAAATAAATTAGTTAATTAGTTTGCATAGAACATTGTTTCATATTTCTTAGCCAGGAAAAAAATGATAATTATACAGCTAGGAGAAGCAATTAAATCTAAGTATAGATAAAGGAAAGAGAATCATAGCAAACTAATGAACTCCAAACCAACCTAGAAATCAAGCTGATTCATTTCTTGAGCAGTTAAGCTTTCTGTTGAAAACTAGAGGAACAAGCATTGTTGAACTACTACCACCACAATTAGATTCCATGTTCTCGATTTGTATTGCAGAAAAAACATTAGCCTGTTCAGTTCCTCTGGAGGCTGGAGTCATTGAAGTTGCCAACATTTACTTGTTCAACCCTCAGTTCCTCAGTTCCTCCGGAGTCATGATTTAAATAGTTAAAATCATGGTTTTATTTTGTGATATTATACATGATAAATTTATTTATTATGTGTCAAATAGTCACATTAAAATTATTAATTATAATAATTCATAAAATATTCATGTGATGAAATTAGTATTTTGTCCTAAGTTCACATGCAAATATTTATTTTTTTTTATGCTTTAATTTTACATCCTTACAATTGCAAATGATGCTTATATATAAAATTAGCATAATTAGTAGATGAGTTCAATAAATTATCTTGAAATATTAAGCTTATAACGGGCGAGGTTGTGAACCTCAAATCTAATTTTCATCAATAGAAATTAGTAGAACTATAGATCACATGTGATTATTTTTGTCCATATTATTGAAGAATAGTTCTTGTGAGAAATAGTTTGAAAATTCCTTAAAATATTTGATGCAAATGAAATAAAATATTATATTAACTTTATCCATATTATTGGGGACTAATATGATTTATATTTGATATTCATTAAATTGATGGGTCAATATTAGCTTATAATTTCTTAAAATGCTAAGCTTATAATGGACAAGATTGTGAACCTTAAATGTAGTCTTTCATCAATAGGAATTAGTAAAACTATGGATAACATTTGATTATTTTTGTCCATATTATTAGAGAATAGTTCTTGTGAGAAGTAGTTTGAAAATTTCTTAAAAATTTGATGTAAATAAAATGAAACACCATATTAATGTTGCCCATATATTGGCGGTTATATAATTTTGTATTCCATATTCATTAGATTGATGGGCCAAGCTTAGACGATATATATTCTTAAATCTTGTTAGGCTATGGAATATAAGTTGAAGACCAATGTATGATTGGGAATCCTAATGGTTAGAATTGGAAAAGAACGATTCCCCTATTTTATGAATTATTTCACTTAGATCCTATTAGATTGCGATGAATAATTTATATGGATCTCAATTCTCACTAGAAATGAAAGAATATTTTTTTCTTTTTTGTGTATGGGAATTCGCAAAATTAGTGAGAGCTACTATGAAATAAAAGTCCAAACTTAATGGTATTTATATAAGCATGATAAATGTTTAATATGATGTTATTTTAATTTATTAGATCAAAGTGTCTATTTTATCCTAAAATATCATCAAGTTGATGGATTAACACAAATTGATTGTACCAAATTTTGAAAATTGGTTGAGAAATCTTAAGATTTGTATTAGAGGTCTCAAATGCCTTGATATGATCAAGGAATGTCTGATGCAAAAAATCCATTACATGTAAATACATGTTGGTAAGTGCACTATTCGTTCAAGTAATATAATGTAATGAGTACAGAGTTATTGATCTCACGAGGAATATAAGTGCTAACTATCTAATTTTAGAGGTTAATAGGAGACATCATTGAGTTCATATTTGGGTTATTCATGAATAGGGTGGATAATTACAATGGTAAGTGATGATGGCTCAGGCTTGGATGACAATAATAATTAAGAATAAAACTAGCAAATCTTGCAGAGTTACATATAAACTACGTTTCAAATGGATTAGGGACACCAATTGTATGAACTTCCTTAAAGGATAAATCAACTACCCATATAAGAATAACCCGACAAACATTCCTTAATGGATCTACCTTTCAGATTATTAACACAAGATGCAATAAAATATCTCCCTAAACTATTAAATAACCTTAACTGGTTGACCTAACATATCACCCACTAAAATATCTTTAACATATCACAATAATATGACATGAATTGCAAATAAAGATTGACGACACTACACAATTATTTATCAAAAGAATCTATTCATAAATCTTAGGCAATTATGTTCAAGAAGAAAACAACTCAAATTATTAATGAAAATTGAGCAGGTTCTAATCTTAACAAATAAAACTATTACAAATAATGTTTGGCATATGGTAAATACATCGTTTAAAACATGATAAAGTGTGTCCCAAGATAAAGTAGAATGAGGAAATATTCTTCTAGGCTTCGAACAGGGGCTAAGCAATCTTCTAAGTGAGTGTCTTGATGCCCCCTCCTCTTTGGTAGTCCTTCAGAATGTTCCTTTATTCATGGCTCTCCTGGCATGCCTTCTCAAATTGTTCACAAAGTTTTCTTGCACCTTTCTGCCCATATTAGGGTTTCCTAGGATTTGAAGATGATGTGATAGCTTGCATGTGAGCCCTTCATTTGAATTTGTCTTTCGATCAATGATTGCGATGAAATTTAATAAAAACACTTATAAATATTCAAAAATACCTTGCAACTTGATCTCCAAGGCTTGAGATTAGATAAGAATCCTTCTGGCCTTCTAATGCATTCTTTTTGTCCCAGAAAATGGTGCCAAAAACTTAATGCTAAAACAAGCAAATATTCTAGCAAGTGAATTAATCATTCAAGTAATAAAGTGTATAGAGTATAGAGTTATCGATCCAAAAAGAAATTAGGTTAACAAATTATCTAACTTCATGTGCTAATAGGAGATAACAATGAGTTGAGAAAAAGTGAAATAACAAAAAAATGACAAGATAAACTAATGATGCCTAGGACCTTAGGATGAGAGATGATAAGATTAGGAACAAACTTTATTTCACCTTGACAGTAATTGATCTCAACAATAATGAATAGACTTGACTCTTAGATGGATTAGGAACACATAATATATGATCTCTCTTAACGGGCAAATCAACTATCCTCAATCATAGTAAAACTGAAAATACTCCTTAACGGAACTACCCTCAATCTATCGAGATTAAGATGCAAAGAGATATATATTCGTAAACTATTGAACCACCTTTAACAGGATAATTCAGTATACCACATATCTAACAATTCTTTACAGATTACTAAGATAGGATATGAATTGCTTCAATTTAAAAGTCAATAATCAGTTCTATAGAGATCATGAACTAACAAAGGACGTGTCAATAGTCAACCAATTAATTCAATCAAAATGAAGAAAAGTAATGCACACAACAATCATGTTTATAAGAATCAAATAAACTTAATCAATACTAAAAAGGGGGACCAGAAGTTTAGTAGCAATTAAGACAATTACAAACCAGAAACTTGTCTAAAAAATTACAAAAAATATCATCCCAACAATATATACGAGAGATAGTACTCTTCTAAATGTCAATGAACCCCTGCACGATATTCTTAAAGAATGTACCGAATAGAAATTTTCTCCATAGCCCTTCAAATTGCTCTCACGCCCTTAACTTGTAGGCGCAGGTTGTAGATTCCTAGCACATTCTAGCATCGAATTCTGGCTCTCCACATGTGTTTTTTATAGCCCCAAGGGTTTTCTAGGATTTTCATAGAGTTTGAGAAAGTTTAAAAATATTTTCATCCAAAGATAAAAAAATCTCTGGTTAAATTCGTAATTGTCTTTGTTGCTCAAATTTTATCTTTCAAAACACTTTCGAATCTTCTCAATAATATTTACTTTTGATCCCCAAAGAGTTTAGATGGGTTAAGAATCATTTTTCCATTAAAATTTTACCAAAAGATCCGAGTTTGAGTGAGAATGGACAAAATTGTGCATGTTGTTGTGGACTATAACAAATTTAATAGGCTATAACAAATACTGTAATGACCCGTGTTGGATGTTGTGACCCGTGAAATACTATATCATGGCTCGTGATGAACTATCATGGCCCATGATGGACTATAATGGCCCGTAATATAGGGTATTTATGGTTGAAAACTTGATTTATCGTCACTTACGGCCTATAACATCATATAACGTCCTATGACATCATTAACATTCAATTTTCCTTCTTTGTAGAGTCCGTGAAACTATATTATGTCCCGTGAAATAAAATGTAACAACCCGTGATAGGATATCATGGTTCGTTACATGGTGATATATAGAATTCAATCATTACAAGACTACTATTTTTTTAGTACCATTAATTTATACATTCATCGCCAAAGCATCTTTCCACTTTCTAAGAATCCCATATGCGTAGAAATTCAGGTACTTAAACATATTTAAACTCCTTCAAGTCCAGCCCTATACATGAAATAATATTCAATTCAGCAAATAAGAACATCAATGTTGAAAATACAAGTGTATACTGAGTTTATTATAAAAGTAAAGTTTCATTTTTTTTTCTTTCATCTCTTTTTTTTCTTTGAGTTCTCGTCTGCAAATATGATTGCACAAAAAGTTCGTGTAGCGGATTTTTGACTGATGACTTCCAGACCAGATGGCCTCAGGGCAACATATGTTGAGGCACCCCTCGAGCTTACTTACCCTAACATTCTCAGGTTCTGAATAAAAGTTTTAAATTTCAGTAGTGATTTAGCTATTAGTGTGCTTCTCCATATTACACAAAGGGTCCATGTAGTAGGTTTTCGATCGGTGGATCCCAGACCAGATGTCCTTAGGTGACCAAGCATGAACCCCTATGGATCTAATTGTCCGAACCCTTCAAGGTTCTGGATAACATTTCATAGTTTCCTCACTTACTTTATCATTTCAACTCTTCTCTTTTTTTTTCAGATACTACATTTTCTAACAACATTAAGCTCAATAAACACTTATGTGTTCAATAAAGAGGCAATTATTATCAAAACTAAACATAGAACAGAAAGAGCATGAACAAGGAGTTGTCGTCTAAGTATCCATTATACTACTTGACAGAGTTTCCATCTTTTCTCAATACCAAGGTGATAAATGATAAAGATCATGGCATGCGAATTTCGGTAGCTAGTAGGATGTCCTTGAAAATTAGTTTAAGAAAGTATAAATGCCAAGTTATGAGACAATAAGATGATGAATGGTATTTTTTTAGTTTTTATATTTTTTTCCTTATTTTTATGGATTTTCAGTTAAACTGCAATAAAGCAAATATGCAATGCAAGATATGATGCATGAAATGCATTCTCCCCCAAGATTGAACTAAACACAGTCATTAGTGTTTAAGAACAAACTCGTAAAGAAAAGAATATGAGAAAATAAAATAAAAGGGAGAAAAGAGAAGAAACAACCCAAGTATCTAAGTGCAAAGGGAGAAAAGAGAAGAAATAACCCAAGTATCTCGGTGCTATGATGGGAGCAACATAGGAGGAAGTCTTCTTGAATGTTATGCCTGAAGAAGTTGCTTAACTTGTACAACCTCCATATAAGTGATGGGCGACATCATGTGGAAGGTGTGTCGATGTGATGACAATACTCCATTAGGTGTGTGATGACTTTGCAATGATGGTTGAAGTTTCAGTAGGTTCATTTCTAGGTCGGATAGTGTGCATCTTTTGTCGGTGTCATTTGTCAAATTTTTCAGTTGTCCGTCATTACTCGTTACTGAGTGTCATGGGTCGTGAGTTTGAAAACTTACTGCTCGTAAGATAAAGCCATGACCTCGTTAGTCATTTTGGTTTCATGTTCAGCTCGTTCACGGGTCGTGACAGGGTGTAACGACTTGTGAAGATCAATTTTGCGGCTTGTAAATTGATATAACTATGTCTTCAGCAGCTTCTGAGTTTGTGCGTCAGAAGGTCACATGTCTACTGGTGTTACGGCCCATGATGGTGGATGTTGCACCTCGTGAATTGGGGTGACGACCACAATAGTGTGCCCCTTCATCTATTTTTACTAGTGTCATGACTTATTATACTTATATATATTTAATAAATATATTTTTTTCTCAAATCAAAATAAGTTTGTGATCTTTGAGTCATCATGTGAATTTCAAGATATTAGTTTGATTGATACTCTTTTGTTTGGATGATCATAATTTTCTTGCTTGAAAATTCGTATACACAAATAAATTAGGAAAAAATGACTTTATGAATCTATTTGAAAATATCTTGTATTTAAAAGGCATGTGGTGTGTTTTACACCCCAAGAGGTTTTAACTTTAATGAAAATCCATTCGTATGCAGTGCATGAGTTTATAAGGAGTTAAATTAACTAAGGAGACATTTACAAATTAATATATGCATCTCCAACTTAGATTAATTTATAGAAACATTTTGGTGAAATCTTTTGACATAATCATTATCTTTTGAAATCATATAATTCATGTCATGCAAACAAAGCTTATTTCTCATAATTTATAGTTATTCACAAAAAGATCTAAATGAGAAAATGCTTGTATTATTATATTTGATTATCTTGAAAAGGGATAAAATAGGAGAAAACACATTAAGAGAAAAATATTTGAGCTTTGATTGCAAATCATTTCAACTCATGTGTCTCTTATCTATTCAAATATTATTTACAATAAGAATTATAACTCATTGAATCCATATGTGGACACATCATCACCTATGTTGGTTGCAATCACTTTTTATGCCTAGTTATAAGACTTTATATGTGATATTAATTTTCTTTCGATATGCATGATGATGATTAACGATGTTTGTTACAAAATGTGAATAAAACAATCATTTTGGTTATGCTAGTAAAAGAACTAATATGCTTATGTTATACATGAATATTGAGTGTTTGTATTTTCATATACACATTCTATATGATACTTGCTTGAAACTATGTGCTTTAATTTTAAAATGCAAGTGGTATGTCGTAGTTGAAAAATTAGATATTGAATATCTTCTAAGTGTCAAAACTTATATATGAAATTGAAAATTATGATAAATTTCTAATATTTATATAAGAAATTTGTTATCATCTTGTTATGTTGCCTATATAAATGTTTTTTAAAGAAGTTAATGTGCATATTGATGTTAGAATTTTATAGAAATGATATGATACATATTGTCATACTAATGGTCACACGATATATGATAAGATTATCATTTTGCTCTCGTATAGATAGAAAATTGAAATTTCTTTAATATGAATTTAAGAGGAGTTCATTCATTTGCTTATGAGATTACTTATATTTTAATATACACATCTCATAAATCTTTTGGCATGATCATCTTATGTAAAAACTTGAAATCCTCATGACATAAGAAAAAGAATACTCAGCACATTTGGATGGATAAAAATTGGTGAAAGAGATTCAAATTGAAATTAAAATAATAGATCAATAAATTATTTGAAACTCTATGGCGTGTTAATTCATTCAAAGTTTATATATTTGTGCGCATATATGATTATCTTCTCTATGCTTTCAAAATTATTAATTGAGAAGAAACTTTTATACATTGATTACTTTTCTTGGAAAATGTCTATTGTGAAAATATATTGAATACACGTGAATGACATAAAATTTGAAAATCTTTTGAAGACTGAAAGGAAAAGTGTAAAGAGAACTCATATTGTCAAATTGATAGTCTAACTTTCTTTGACTTGTGGTGTGATACATTGATAATTAGATACATGATTATTCACTTTCTCCACTTATCATGGAAAGAAAGGTGTAATTTTACTCTCGTCGTTGCCACTAATATTATGCTTACGAATGTGATAGTATTTTTAAGGCAAAGGAATATGAACTTCATTGACCTTGTAATCGTTTGTGGCAAGATCATAAATGTTAAACTATTATTCAAACATAATTAAATGCATGCCTAATGAGTTTGAATCATATGTTGTTTAAACCACATATTATTTGGAAAACAAAAGCTATTTTCACCTATTAATGATTGTTTGAAAATTATTTATCTATTGTTAGTTGGACAAAATTATTTGAAAAAAAAATCTAAGCTCATATAATACTCATATAATTTACCTATGCAAAATGATATGATGACATTTGGTTAAGCTAAATGAGTCTATAAGTATACTTGATTACATTTCAAGTTAGTACATACATTTTGATCATATGACTATATTGTAGGAACTAGATGGCACCAAGAGGGGGAGGGTGAATTGGTATATTAAAATCAATGTTGTCAGAACCGAACCGGATGTCGACTCGGAGAGACTTTCGGGTTAGGTCGGATCGGTTAAACCGGTTAAGCCGGATGATCGAACCGGATACTATTAAAAAATATTAAGATAACATATAATTTATAATCAAGACGAAAGAATCACATATAATCTGATTAAGTATGAATAAAATTAAGTTTACTTTTAAATTATATTAGTTATGATCAATTAATATTTTATTTGATAAGAAATCTATTAATGTAAATATATCTTAAATAATTATTTATTCAAATACAAATATCAATTAAAGAATTTGTTAATAATTAAAAGAAAAATAATTCAAAATATGTTTAAAAGGCCCAGAATTATAATATTTTCATATCTCAAAGCCCACTTCCCTTTTTTCCCTAGCCCACTTCCCCAAAGCCCAATTTTCTCTTTTCTTTTTTTTATTTTTTAATATGCAGTTGAACCGGCCGGTTCAATGAAATTGACTAGTTTGAGAGGTTCAACATGTTTTTTTTCAGTTTTTGATCGATTTTGACCGATTCCATCTGGCTCAACCTATCGTCTGATTTTTCCTTCGAACCAGGACCGAACAAAGCCTCGGTCGACGGTCGAACCGGTCGATCCGGTCCGGTTCTGGCAACATGGATTAAAATTTTTGACCCTAAACTATATTAATGTAGCGGAAACAATTGCAAGTAAAAACTAAGTGCAAAGAAAGAACCAAACACAATATGTTTGTTGACGAGGTTCAACCGAACTTTTAGCCTACATCCCTACTCCGATCTTCTCAAACTTGAGACCTCCGAAGATCACTAGCTTTCCTTCTTCAAGGGCGAAGGCTCTCTTACAACTTTCTTCTCCTTTCTTTCTTTCTTTCGAGGACAAGGAGAAAAACCTATTACAATATTAAGCTCAACACTTGACCACTCAATCAACTTCCTTCTATTCGAGGAACTAAGGTTTCTCTCTTAAACTCACAAGTTCTCAGAAATTAATTTGCCAAAGTTAGTTCCCAGACTTTGGGGACTTAGTTTTATACCTTTACAAGATAGTCTCATCCCTCTCTCACAATAACTAGTCTGTAAGGAAAGTACTATCCTTTTCACCTACTCCTCGGTCGACCGCTTCTCCTCATCGGGTGACCGTTGCTCTGGTGAATTCAGTCTTCGATCGTCCACTATTCTCCTTGGACATCCGAAGTCACGGGCTTTAGCCTTAATTCTTCAGCTCAGCTTCCATAGGTCGTCACTGCTTCCCTCTGAACACATTGGACGACATTTGCTTCTTTCAAGTTTTTTCATCAAACTCCTTCGGTCGCCCACTGATTGTACATGAATCATTCGAAAATGATCTTTCTTGACTTGAACACTTTTCTTCAACCATTCTTCGGTCGTCCATTGTTGTTGCTCAAGAGCTTTGAACGACCGCTGCTTGGCTCCTGCCTTCGATTGATTTCTTCAAGTCTACACCGTTCGCCCACTGATTACGCTCAGTCACTTCAGGCGACCTAACTTGCCTTTGTTAGTTTAAACTACAAGAAAAACGACGTTTTGCGAGGAAATTTCCTTCAAGCTTACTTAGGTCATCCGCTGATTTTCCATGAATCCATCGGGTGATCGCTGCTTTTCTTCTGATTTCTTTGGTCGTCCACTGATTCCTTCTAAATCCATCGGGCGACCACTTCTTTTCTTCTGATATTCTTTTGACATATTTTGGTTGTCCACTGATACTACTCAACAACTCTGGACGACATCTTCTTTTCTTCTGACATACTTTTGATCATCCACTGATTCTATTCAGCCACACTAGACGACCTCTTCTTTCTTCCTCCGAACTTCTTTGGTCGTTCATTGTTTCCACACTTGAAGAGTTCGGACGATCGTTGCTTGTTCTTTTGAAGTGGTTCAGTTGTCCATTGATTTCATACAAATACATTGGACGACCTATTTTTACTTGACTTCTTCTTATGCACTCCGTTGGTCATCCATTGATTCCACACTAAATGCTCTGGGCGACCCTTCCTCTACAACTGAAGTCCTTCGGTCGTCCACTTATTCCAGACTGAATGCTTCGGATGACCTTTATTGCCTTCACTTCAAAACAATTTTGCTCACTCTCGTCATAGGGCATCCACTAAACCTCGGAGCATTCGATCCTTCAACTTGTGTATTGTTTACCTCTAACCTTTGATCGCCCACTGACTTCAGTCACACACATCGGGCGACCTCTCTTACTCAAGTCTATCTTCGATCGTCCAGTCTTTATCTTTGGTCGATCGTTCAATACTTAGCTTCGTATCTTTAGCTCTTTGCTCCTTACTTCAGTCGATCTCTTCAACTTCTTAGGATGATCTCTTCATACTTAGGATTTTTTTCTCTACTCTTCTTTGTACATAGGTCGTCTGTTCCTTATACTTTAGACGACCTATTACAGACTGAAGCAAAAATCCAGTCTTCTTCACACATGAAATAAAAAATTATTAATATTACTAAGCTTCCTTATCAATTTGTGATCATAAAAATAATCTCTGAATCTTAGATTCAACATATATTTATGCCTTTAAGAATGATTTGTTTATAAGTTGAGCTATGTTTTGATCATTCACTTTGAAATATCAAAATGTTGCTTATGCTAATTTAGTTAGAATGAAAAGTATTTCGAAAATGCTTATGCTTATGATTATACTTTAAATATCATAATTATAATACATACATTGATATATTTTGCTTATGAAACAATTGTATGATGATATGTTCATGACATGTTACACTATAAGGCAATTGAGTGCATGCAACGTATGATCCTTGATAAACTTTATTTGCAAATTATTTTTATAGGTGTGAGTTGGAAGCTAATGCACAAGGGTTATTATGATTGTCAAACTGTATACTTATGCATATTATTTAAAAAAACATATTTGATAAATATTATAAGTGTTATGCTTGATTATAGTATGACATGTTATTATCATAGTCAAAAAAATTTACATGTCTTACAATAAAATGTATGAGCTTAATATCAAAATAATATTATATTATTGTCTCAAGACTTTATACAAAATTTTAATTATATGAAATTTCTTGAGTTTTATGTTTTGCTCATAGATGCTAAGTTTTTATATTCAATTCTCAAGAATCATGCATGAGTTTAGGGGAAGCAAACCTTGTCTTATTTTTTATGACAAAACAAGAAGAGAAGAAATATAAAATCAATGAGTGCAAATAATCAAATCTATGGATAAGTAAGAAAAAGGGGGAAAAGTCATGAGTGAAAAAAAAAGTGAATAATATGATGAGCTCTTAATGTCACATATTTTTAGAAAAAAAAAGTGAAAATATTATATGAAATTTAGGATAAGTATTTTTTGTCGATCATAAACACTAATTGAAAATTTCTTTTGTGTTTAAAATAAAAAGAAAGAAGTTGTGAAGAGATATGAACCTAGTTGATAAGAATTTAAAAGGAGAAAGTTTGATAAATTTTATGTATGTTTATCTCCTTGAACTTTATGTTAACACTTCAAAATATATGGATTTTGATTGCATATATCCCACATGATAAAAACCTTGCATCAATTTAGGTGGAGTTATCTTTTTCTCTCACATATGCTTAATTTGTCATTTTCTTTTTTATTTAAAAAAAGGAAAGAAGAAATAGAAAAATCTTATTCTTAAATTATCATTTTATGCTTATAAAGAAGCAAAGAAGTGATTAGGTTGGTCTCATAATAGAATCCATATGTAGTGAGTAATGTGAGAAAGTTGTTTCTATAAGAAAATCTTTATGATATGAACTTAGTAAGGTATAATTCCATATGAAATGCATCTTATAATTGAACATAGTGTGAATATTTGAATTATAAAAGAGCATATTGTGATAATAATTTCATCTCTTTCTCATCATGCTAAATCCTTTCAAATTGATAATATACCTTTTTTACACTACTTTTATCCACCAATTGATATATTATTTTTTGTTCAAACGACTGATATATATATATATATATATATATATAT
>LTAE01007425.1:3419-22825 GCA_001647135.1 Pontederia paniculata
CGTTGATGAGAGAGAAAACGGTCCGAGTCTTGAAAAGGATCACGGACATTTTCTT
Source organism: Pontederia paniculata (assembly GCA_001647135.1). Lineage (NCBI taxonomy): Eukaryota > Viridiplantae > Streptophyta > Magnoliopsida > Commelinales > Pontederiaceae > Pontederia > Pontederia paniculata. The sequence goes on from LTAE01007425.1 coordinate 3,475, forward strand.
CTCGAATAAACTCGATTAAAATAATGCAAACGGCAGATTAAGGGCGCGTGATGAACACGGCCCGAGTTGACTCAGAAAATACGCGGTCGAGTCCTGAAAAGGATCACGACACGTTCGGTAAAATATAATTAAATATTCAACGCGACGGGGAGAAGAACATGGCCAAAGTCCTGAAAAGGATCGCGGGTTGTTGTCTCGGCAATTAAAATATTCGGCGAAGGCAAAAACGGCCTGTGTTGGCCAACACGGCCTGAGTTCGTCTCGATCGAAAACACAGATTCAATTATAAAACTTAGATTAAATCCAGATATGAAAATTTAGATTAATACTAAGAATAATGCATAAAATATTCAGATTCAAGTTCATCAAAACATTCAGCATAAAATAATCTAAAATCTAACAGGGTTTACAGATTCTTCCCTTAGAACTTCGTCTTCGAGTCTCTTCCTCTCCAACCGGATCTTCAAAAATATAATTCAACTCTCAAAACTCCAAAAGCATCTGACAGATTCTCTGCAAGATTTCTTTGGGAAGACACTTGGAGACCTTTTCTCTGGGGTTATAAGGGTCTTATTTATAGGCAAAAAGTAGACATGAAGACTCTTAATCGTACGGTTAAGATTAAATTAGATGAGAAGGAGTCGTTAGGAATCGTCCGATTGATAGAACCGTCTTTGAAAAGATACAACACGGCCCGAGTTATCCAAAACGGTCTGAGTTGCTAGTTTGTTGAATTTGATTCGAACACGACTTTGAAACGGCTGGTATTGACGTCATCGTTGACACGTGGCGTCTTCTGATTGGCTGAATACTCCGTGTTGACGTGGACACGGGCGTAGGAACGACTGACGTGGCATTCTAAAAATGGCCAGAGTTGGTGAACATGGTCCGAGTTGTTAACACGAATTGTGTTTGCTGATTTCTGGTCGGACACGGACCGTTTTGTATTGAAAACGGCCCGAGTTGGCACTTGATTTCTTTTAAAGCCTCGGCTATTCGTGTTTATGTCGAATTCTTCGTAGTTTAGGCTTCTTTTTCCTGAAAATCACACCAAAGAGAATATTTGGGTAGTTTCTGACTCAAAGGTAAAATATAATGAATAATGTATTAAAATGATAGATAAACCTATACTAAATGTCTAAAAATGACATGAAATAGATGCGTGGAACATGTATATTTTTGCTCGCATCATCAAGCTTCTTCGGTCGCCCACTGATTGTACACCAATCCTTCGAACAACCTTCTTAACTTGAACACTTTTCTTCAACCAGTCTTCGGTCATCCATTATTGTCACTAAGGAACTTCGGATGACCTCTGCTTGGCTCATACCTTCGGTTGATATCTTCAAGTCTTCATCGGTCGCCCACTTATTACTTTCAGATACTTCGAACGACCTAGTTTTCCTTTGTCAGATTTTTTTCAAGCTTACTTAGGTCGTCCGCTAATTTTCCATGAATCCATCGGGCAACATCTGCTCTTCTTCTAAACTCCTTTAGTCATCCACTGATTCTCCATGAATCCTTTGGTCGACCACTTCTTTTCTTTTGAGCTTCTTTGGTCATCCTCTGATTTTTCTCGAATTCATCGGACGTCCTTTGCTTCTTTACTGACGTATCTTGGTTGTCCACTGATTATGCTTAGCTACCTCGGATGACCTCTTCTCGTTCTTCAAAAGTCATCGGTCGTCCATTGATTCTTCACTGAATGCTACGGACGACCTCTCTTGACCTTCCTTCAACTTATGTACTTGTCTGGTCGTCCATTGATTCTATACTGAATGTTTCGGATGGCACTTTCTTTTCAATTGAAGTCCTTCGGTCATCCACTGCTTCTTCACTGAATGCTTCGGATGACCTCTCATGACTTCACAACTCCTCTACTTTTCTTTTAACTACTTTGGTCGTCCACTTCTTCTGCTCTGAAAAACCTTGGATGACCTTTCTCGCTTCGATACTTTACTTCAGACTTCTTCGGTCGTCCACTGATCTCATACTGATTACTTCAAACGATCTTTCTCTTCATCTGGAGTATTTTGGTCGTCCACTGTTTCTACTCTGAAATCTTCGGACGACCTCTCTTGCATTCACCTCAAATCAAATTCACTTAACCTCTTCATAGGGCGTCCACTCCACCTTGGAGTGTTTGATCCTTCATCCTTTGTATTGTTAACTTCGAAACTTCGGTCGCCCACTTCTTTTCACTCATACACACCGGGCGACCTTTCCAGTTCAAGTCTATCTTTGGTCGTTCAATCTTCATCATCGGTCGATCATTCAGTACTTAGCTTCATATCGTCAATCTCTGCTCCTTACTTTGGTCGACCTATTCAAATCCTTAGGACGAACTTTCTTCACTTAAGATTTTTCTTTCCTTCTTCTTTGCACATAGGTCGTCTGTTCCTCGGCTTTGGTCGACCTATTACTTACTGAACTAAAAATCTTCTCTTCTTCACACATGAAGTCGAAAACTATTAGTATCACTAAGCTTCATCATCCATTTGTGATCATCAAAATAATCTTGGGATCCTTGATTCAACACATCCTTCCAGAAGACGTGGATCGTGTTCATACGAACGCGGTCCATTTTTGGCTTTTATTTCATCCATCCTGACGACGTCTTCAACCGACGCAGCCCATCTTAGACGTGTCCCACGCCGGCACCAATGATGCGGACTATGTCATGGGGGAATATGGCATGTGTCCGGTTATAGGTTACACGATTTAACATTATTTAAGATATCAAATCAAACCGAAGAACTCTTCCATAAACATCCAACTGGCAAAACATTAATCCAGCGAAAATCATCTTTAATCATCATTAACAATCCATTTAAAACGTGAAAATCAATATATTTTAATGATCCTAATTACATACCTTACGATTATTTTCTATTCATCTCACGTCTTAGATTATCTTTCTCGTTCAGCGTGTTGTACTTTGTGTCACCTCCTCCTGGCACGAATCCCGAAGTTGAGGCCTAAGAGCGGAGAAGAGGAGAGGAGGGAGAGAGGGGAGAGGGAACTCACCTGACGGCTAGGGCTATAGGTTTGAAAAATTATTTTCCCGTGGTTAGGAGTTTATATAGGTGGAGGATTAGGGTTTTAAGTCGGTTTTTGAAATTTAATCACGTTTCAATTATAATCAAAATCCAATTCAAACTTCGTACGTGTCAACATGGCATGTGTCTCCGATGGACATGGCTTGTTTTATACAACACGGTCCGTGTCCGATGTGAATACAACCCGTGTGGGGCAAGGGTGTTACGGGTATTACAGAAAAAGTATATTATTTCATAAAAACTTTGATTTTCTTCCTTTTGTTCTCTTTTGATAGGACACATATTTCATCTAATATGTAATAACAATTAATTCCTTTCTAAATACACGTTAAAACAAAAAATCCCAACGATAACAAAACAACATAATTTAATTTAGCTTCACATCCCAACAATAACAGAAGTTTTAATATTAGTAAACATTAAATTTCATACTGATGACGTCAGGTTTTTTAGATAGAGTTTTAGTGCTTGAGAAAAAAAAATTATGAAAGCACATAGCATAAGGAAAGAGAAAGCAGTAGCAATAAATAATTCTTACTTGTTGATGCACACAAGTATACATCGTACACAAATAAATTATGTAGACATGAATTTATATACATGAGTTAATGTCCGGGGGAACCTGATGCTCACGAATAAAAGTTGGAGTCGATACTTTAGAAATTAATCAATTCTCGTTAACTTACATGATTGGAAAAATATTTTGTTCAAAATGTTGACTTTGATATCACATGTAAATTTTCTTAAGAATTTAAATTTATAAACAATTTAGATCATAAACATAATATTAGAATTCTGAACAAAATAAATCTTACAATAAAAAAAATATTTGATATGAATGATAAAGTCGTCGATATTCATAAATTAGCTTCTCTCCCTTGTCTATGTTATAAAAATTAAGGATAAATTTGTTTTATTAGACTAATTTATAATTATTTAACTTTAATATAATACATCCATAAAATAAATGAATGAATGGTTGATATTAAGTCATAACTTAAAATCAAGATACAATTAGAGTTTTCACTCTAACTAAAATATTTTCTAATAATTTTGACTACATAATAAGAATATTAAAAAATATTCTAACAAAATAGAATATTTAAAATTTTGGCACTTCGAATGAATAATATTGATGAACTATGACAAGTTAAACACACAAAAAAGTAATAAATACAAAATTTGTAAACATACATGAGAAAGTTTTTTTCTTCTTGAGGAATAAAGAAAGGAAGAAATAAAAAAACTTGAAATACGAAGAAACAAAAAATAAAAAAATTATAAAAGTGGATTAATAACATAAGATAATAATTTTTTTATGGGATTCCTAAGGGCATAATTAAATAACATTAAGAAGCTAATAAATTTGATTAGGTTAAATATTAATCGAGTTTTAAATGAACATTAATTAATTAAAGTAAAAAAACAGAAAATAGGGGAATGATTAAAGAATATTAAGAAGGTGATAAATTTAATTATGGCTAATAAATTTGAGAAAATAATATATATATATATATATATATTTATGTATATATATATATATATATATATATATATATGAGGAAAAAAACTATGACGAAATGGCCAATACACGAGAAATAATATACAGTAATTATCGTACACGAGAAAATGAGAATTTTTTTCCTTCTTGAGAAATAAAGAAAGGAAGAAACCGGAAAATAAAGAGTGAAAAAATTGAAAAACTCAAAAGACAAAGAATAAAAAAATAAAAAGAATCAGTAGGACAAATATTTTTTTTATAACATGGATTAATAATATGAGTAACCAATTTTATGGGACTCCTAGGTGCATGATTAAAGAATATTAATGAAATTTAAATAAAAATTAATTAAAGTAAAAAAGGAGCAAAATAAAATCTTCCAAAGGGGTCGTCAAGGTTCCAGCCCAAGTTATAATTTTTAGTCTTTCTTAATTTATGATTTTAAAACTCATAGGACAACCTTAGGCAATAATTTAGAGAGATCGTGTACCTAGATCAACGTAATCTAAGTTCATATTCATAAGCTAGATACAATGATAAGGAGGAATAAAATGTATCTCGTTTTCTAAAAATTTTAAAAGGATTATTTTCTCTAATACTTTTTTAACTATATTTTTTTACATCTAAATTGTGTTGGGAAAATGTTGAAGAGATATTTGTGGAATTATCTTCTTTTTCTTAGTACATAAATTTAAATAGGATGATGACAATAATAAAAAAAATTAAATCATAGCAGAGGCACATAAGATTTATGTAAAAAATTTCTCAAGGTGAGAAAAAAACTATGAGAGCGAACAATAAATCTTTCATTATTAAAAAATAGCAGGATACAAAAAAATTTCTCTGATCTCAGCAGAAAAATACAAAAATAAAAGTCTCAAGAATTAATCTTAGATCTTAAAGCATAATCTCTCCGAAAATTGAGATAGAAGTAAGAATGATCTCACCGAAATACTAAAATTGATGAGAAGGTTGTAGAGAATATGTGCTTGAAGTTTTGTTAAAAATAAATCAGAACTCGCCTTCAAACGAAACCCGAAAAAAACTCTCTCTCCTCTTTTTCTCTCTCCTCTCGATGGCTTGAAGACACCCCTACGGCGACTTCACTTTTTTTTTCTCTTTCACGTAGTATGCACATGGCTTCATCTCCTCATTTTATAATTTTTTTTCACGTGTTTTAGTCAAACATGTTTTACCTTCTAGGCTCGTTTATTAATAAAGTCCAACAAACTCCCTCTTCTTAATTATAAAAAAGGCTCCAACAAACTTGCATACTCCCTGCAAAACTCAATATTCTCTCTAGGTAGAGGGTTAGTCATCATATCTGACACATTCTTGTCAGTATAGATCTTTTGAATGTAAAATCTCTTCTTTTTGATCTCATCACAAATTCAGTAATAACGCACATCAATATGCTTAGACTTAGAATGAAAACTAGAATGTTTACTCAGATGTATAGCACTCTAATTATCACAATGAACAGGATACTGCTTTTGCTTCATGCCTAAGTCCTCTAAAAATTGCTTCATCCACAGAACTTCCATGCATGCTTTATTAGCCACGATATATTCTGCCTCAGTTGTTGATAGTGCAACACATTTCTGTAACTTGGACTTACATAAGATTGTTTCTCCTGCAAATATCATCAAGTAACCATAAATAGACTTTCTACTATCCATATCACTTGCCATGTCAGTGTCAGTATAGTCCTCTAGTACTGGATCAGACTCACCAAAATATAAACAAACTTTAGAAGTGCCTTGAAGATATCTAAGAATCCACTTAACTGCATTCCAATGCTCTCTACCAAGATTTGATATGAATCGACTGACCACACCAACTATGTCTGGCTTTGTGCAAATCATTGTATACATCAAACTACCAACTGCAGATGCATATGGTAATACTTCATCTTTTATTTTTCAGCATTGCTTGTAGGACACTGTCTAGAACTTAACTTGAAGTAACTTATAAGTGGTGATGAAACTGCTTTTACATTCTTCATATTGAATCTCTAAGACTTTCTCAATGTACTTCTCTTGGAATAATCATAATTTGTGCTACTCTCTAACACAAGTGATCCTCATGTTAAGGATGTGCTTTGCTGCTCCTAGATCTTTCATGGAAAAGCATTGACTCAGCTCCTATTTCAACTTGTTAATCTTGCTTTTGTCACGACCTACGATAAGCATGTCAACAACATATAGCAACATAATGATAAAATAATCATACGAAAAATACTTTATGAAGATACAATGATATGTATTTGTGTTATTTTATCCTTGTTGCATCATGAATGACTCAAACTTCATGTACCACCGATGAGGTGCTTGTTTGAGTCCATATAAACTTTTTTGTAATTTACATACCAGGTGTTCCTTACCTTTCACCTGGAACCCATCTGGTTGCCCCATGTAAATTTCTTCTTTCAAGTCACCATAGAGAAAAATTGGTTTGACATCAAATTGCTCAACTTCCGAGTTCTTGTTGGCAGCTAATTCAAGAACTACACGAATTGATGTTATCTTAATCACTAGAGAGAATATCTTATCAAAGTCCACTCTTTCCTTCTGACTGAATCTCTTGACAACTAATATTGCCTTATATCTTGGGTGTGCATTATTTTCTTTACTTTTCAGCTGAAATACCCATTTGTTCTTGAGTCTCTTTTGTCTTTAGGAAGCTTCACCAGTTTATATGTGTCATTCTCATGCAGAGATTGCATCTCCTCCTGTATGGCTTTTATCCACAAAGTTTTCTGCTCATTTGACAATATTTCTTCATAACACTCTTGTTCTCCCCCCTTCAGTTAATAACACATATTCAGTTGGATGGTATCGTTTTGATTCTTATCTTTCTCTTGTCAATCTTCTCACTTGAGGCTCTGGCTCTGGTGCATTTTGCTCAGTAGGTTGTCCGACATCATCATCAGCTTGACTATCTAAATGTGCATCTAAATCATCTGAATCAGTATCATCCCTATTGTCATCTTGATCAGCTTCTGAAATTGTGTCATCTTCCATTGGTGCTTCAACTAAACTCGGTTCAGCTAGATAATCTTTGAACATGTTGGCTCTTTATCTTTCGATAGATCTTCAATTGTTTGATGTTCTAAGACATCTCTACTTCTGACAACTTTTTTATCAACATCCATGGAAGATATAATCTTTTGTCTTGCTGTCAAATTTTGATCTCTCATCTTTTGGAATATAAACAAAAGCTCTACAACCAAACACTCTAAGATGTTTGTCTGAAGCATTCTTCTCTGTCCAAACTTTCAGAGGTATGCCATCATCTAGGGGTACTGATGGTGTATGGTTGATTAGATCAACAACAGTAATCAATGTTTCACTCTAAAAGTCCTTCGATAGCTTAACATGTAGAAGCATATATCTGACATGTTCATCAATTGTTTTGTTCATTCTCTCAATCATGTCATTTTGTTGAGGAGTCCTGAGAATTATCTTCTCAAGTCTCATGTCGAAGGTGTTGCATTACTCTTCAAAAGGACCTCTGTATTCGTCATCATTGTCTGCGCTAACACATTTGAGCTTTATGTTAGTTTCTCTCAACTTTGTCATGAAATTTCTTGAATTCTGTCAACATCTGATCTTTGTGCGCTATAAGAATAGCCCAAACTCTTCTAGGATGGTCATCAATAAATGTAGAAAAATAAAGAGAACCACCTATAATTTTATCCTTCATATAACAAACTTCAATATACATCAAATCAAGTATATGAAAACTTCTAAATGAAGAGGTTCTACTAAATGAAACTCCAATATGCTTACCGCTTAACAACGTACACATATATCAAGAGATGTGTCTTTTATATCTAGAAGTAGATTTTGTCGAGTCAATATATGAAGTCCTTTCTCGCCTATTTCACCAAGTCTTTCGTGCCACAACTCTGAAGGAGACATCTCTTCGGTCATGTTTACTTCACTAGTGTAGTGTTGTGATTCAGTCTTATAAATTGTGTGATCTCTTTGTCCTATTGCTAGAAGTAGTGAACATCTCTTGAGTTTTCACACTCCCCCTTTGAAGTTTCTCTCATAGCCTTCATCATCTAATTTTTCAACTGAAATTAGGTTCAATCGGACATCAGATACTTGCATGCCTCACATCTTTCAGCACAATTTTGCAGTCTATGTTGGTCTTCAACTAAATATCACCAATGCTTGCAATTTGAGACTCAAACTTGTTCCCTATCTTAGCTGACCCAAATGTGCCAATTGTATATGTCGAGAAGACATCTTTACAAGGGGTAACATGAAATGAAAGTTTCAGTGTTTAAGATCCAAACTGAGTCTTGACCCACAATGTTGACACACTCTTCTTTAGTAAGAAAGTACATATCACCAGATATGGCCACTACAATATTGTTTTCATCACTGCACTTCTTCTCCTTTTCAACATCGTCAGACCCTTCATATTATTTGTCACGTTTCAGTTTCCTACACTCTTTTTTGAAGTGTCCCGGCTTGCCATAATAATTATCAGTAAGGTCTTTCCTGGACTTTGATATTCCTCTAGATCTCGATCGATCATGGCTGCGAGAGTTTCTCTATTTGCTTCTCTCACGATCTTTTACAATCGATGCTTCTGATGAGTTGTCGAGTTTGTGCTCTTGCCTTCGTGTCTCTTCATTGAACAAGCTATCCTTGATAACTTATGAAGATAACTTTTTTCTTGGAGCAGAATTATTTAGAGAGACAACAAGTGTTTCCCAACTTCAGGTAAGGAACTCAGTAACAGTAATGCTTGGATCTCATCATCAAACATGATTTTTACTCAGGTCCACTTGTTAATCAATTCCTGAAAGCTACCCAAATGTTTTACAACAGAATAATCATCTTCATACTTCATATTAACAAGTTTCTTCATTAACAATACCTTATTCTGCGGTGATTTGCGCTCATATATCTCTTGTATTTTTTTTTTTCAGATTTGATCAGGCTCATCAATATTTGCAATATGATGAAACACCTTATCATCGACCCATTGTCGAATTTGTGCAAGTGTCTTGATTTTTAATCTTCGTCACTTTGTGTCATTCATGTCCTCGGGTTTCGCAGTATCACATTTGATTGGATCATAAAGATTTTTGCAATTCAGATAGTCTATCATCTGAGGTTTTCAAATAGAATAATTTGGTCCTGTCAGCACAGGCATCCGACTGGGGATATTGTTATCCTCCATTAAATTTATGCAGTTTGATAACCCCAGACTCGGATACCACTGTTGGAAAATGATTGTACAGATATTTGCGAAATTATCTTCTTTTCCTTAATGCATAAATTTAAATGAGATGGTGATAATAATAAAGAGAATTAAATCAAACCAGAGGCACACAAGATTTACGTGGAAAATCTTTCAAGATGAGAGGAAAAAAATCAAAGGAGAGAGCAGCAAATCTTTCATTATGAAAAACACTAGGATACAAAATTTCTTCTCTAATCTCACTCGAGGAATACGGAAATAAAAGGCTCAAGAATTAATCTTGGATCTTGCAGAATAATCTCTTTGAAAACTAGGACAAAAGTAAGAAGGATTTCACCGAAATACCACAGATTGACGAGAAGGTTGTAGAGAATTTGTGTCTGAAGTTTCGTTGAAAACGGATCAGAACTAAACGGAACATGGAAAAAACTCTCTCTCCTCCTCTCGACGGCTTGAAGACATGACGTCGGCAGCTTCACTTTTTTTCTCCTTCGTGTAGTATGCACGACTTTCATCTCCTCATTTTATATATTTTTTTCTTCATGTGTTTGAGTCAAACACGTTTTACATTCTAGGCCCGCATATTAATTAAGCCCAACACAAACCATAAACTTATAACTTTTATCCTCGAACTATCTCATTAATCAAGTCCTTTTGTCAAATTTCATCCAAAATTTTGTTATCTAAATTTTTAATAATTACAAAAGTTATTAATTTTGCTCTTATAATAATTATGATAAAAAAAAGTAAATGTACAAACAATATTTAATATTATTTTTAATAATTATTAAATGTCTTGGTCATGTTGTTCTAAAAAAAGTGTAAAAAATATATTTTATAATTATTAAAAAATAAAATTCATAGAAGTTTAGAAGGACTATTATTTAATTATGGAGTACCAAGAGAGGGGTTAATTGGTGATTAAAAAAACTTTTTCAAAAATTAGCAATATATATGCGAGTACAACCAAGAGCAATCAATCTAAAACACACAATAAGAAGAATAGAAATAGAGAGGTAAATTAGGAGACACAATAAGTTGTTGACGAGATTAAATCAATTTTTTGGTCTATGTTCCCTCTCTAATTTATCTAATCATAGAACCTCAGAGATCCACTATAACACATTTAATATGAACACGAGCGAAGGTCTTCTTAGTACATAAAAAATACATTTTTTTCTCCGCTTGAGAGGTAAAGGTACTCTTACACTTGAACTCTCAATATAAAAATAAAAAAGTTTCTCCCTTTTCTTTTAGAATTTTTCTTTCACAATTCTAATTTACAAAAATAAGAAAATTCTACTTCTCTCTCTCTCTCTCAATACAAAAGTAAAGGTCTTCTTTTAGATTTTTTATTTCACTTAGAGAGAGAAGTAGAATCTTAAACAAAATGATCATCGAAGGATGCATATTTATTTCAATAGAGATGCATGTATTGCGGACTTAACACATTCACTGACGCTATAAAAAGTGTCCAAATACTTAATGTCTCAAAAAATTTTAAGGACGCAAATAAATGTGTCTCTATCTAGCGTCGCTAACATTGAGACACTATAAAATGCGTCTTTATTAAACGTTGATACCTTAAGGACACAATTACATGTGTCGTTATTATATATTATTAATATAAAGACACATTTATATGCATTGTTAGTAAGTGTCAGTAATATAAGGACACTTTTAACTATATTATAAGTAAGTGTCACCAACATAAGGATGCTTCTAAATGCGTCCCTAATAAGTGTTGCTAGTATTACAACATAAATTCAATGTGTCGTCAACAAGTGTTGTTATTATAAAGACGCTAAATTGTGTCAGCATCAAGCGTCCATAACTTAAAGACGTTATTCAATGTCGCTGTCAAGCATCTCTATCGTAAGGACATTATTCAACGCGTCATTAGCAAGGACGTTATTATTTTATAAATAAAAATCATCTCAAATATAAGAACACTTTGTTAATATATTATTTATATTGTAGTTATTATTAAACACATAATTTAAACATTCCAAATTGCATGCTATACAAGTTTTGCAATCACATACATTTTGCAAAATTAGATGAAAATTTTCCAAATTAAAAGAACATCAATTGGATTAATAATAAAAGCTATTGTATCAGCTTGAAATATATTTATTTGTCATTGAGCATCAAATATTCATAAAGTAACATTATAAAAGATTGTCTACATGATAAGATATTTGAACTAGATAAAATGACTAATCTAAAATTCTCCATGACAACGAAATTTGAGTTTGCATCTNTATCATAGGATAGATCAAATTATCTTAAAATATATGGATGGATGAGATTTATTTGCTATAATAAATTGGAAGAATAGTGCACCGGTGTTGAAAAAAACTGTTTGACATCAGCGATGGCGACGAGGCGCACAATGTTGTGGGGGACTTAGTGGTGAATCATGTAGATCGCACCTGACGACGGTTGGATTCACCGGCTAAAAGATGATGATAGGCGCAACCGAGAAACACTATTGATGGATGAGCGGCGGCTGTAGCAACGATGCCCGCTAGGAGAGACGAAGAACACGGCAGGGTCGTATGGAGCGTGACGATCTTGACTCTCCTATTGTCGTATGGGGATTGATCCCCTATGCGGCGTGCCCCTGTGCAGAAAGTCCCATGAGGGAGGCGCCGAAAGAAAGAAAATATTAATAGAAATAGTGTTAAGATATTACCTTCTCTACTAAAGAAGAAAATGTATGATTAAATTAAACAACGAAGTATTTATACCTAATTTACTTTATAATAAGATCAAGTTATATTTTATCATAAGTAGTTATACCTGATTTAATTTATCTATATATTATTGATAAGAGAATGTGATAAGTATTATCATTGTCATTCATATAAAATATAATTTTTAATCAATAATTACATTTTTAATATTAAAATTAAATCAAAGTGTAACTCAAAATCTTTTTTATTATCAAATAATAAAATTAAAATTTTAATCTTTTAAGACTCAAACTCTATAATTGCATTATCAAAAGACAAATTTAAATTTTTAATCTTTAGAATTATTATTAATCTTTAAAATAATATATTGGTATAAATAAATAATAGTAATAATCATATATGTTATAGGAAATAAATAATATATATTATTTAAAACAAAGATAAATCTACGAGATTGTGAATTGTGTTATAATGTCATGTCATCTATATAAAACAGAAGTAATAATTATCATTTAACTATAGATTTAACAAAAATAAAATATGAGTTTGACTTAATTTATAATTAGGTCTCTTAAAAAATTAAAGTGTAATCTTTATATTATAACTCTTATTTTTTTTTACAATTTAATAATTTCACAATTATTTATTTGAAAAAATTAAAAAGATGAATAATCTTATATAGTTAATTTCATCGGAATTATCATAAATTATTTTCATCATGATTTTTTTGATATATGTAAAACATTAAAAATCTTGTTGTTATCTAAAACACTACCTAATGCATCTCTATTCTTCGCAACAGTTACGATGCAACTCAAGTGTTGCTATATAGAGACACAAATTATTTGCATTGTGAATTTGGAGACGTAATATTGAAGTGTGGTTATAATATGAACTAATATAAGGACGCTTAAATTATTGTGTCTTAATTTTTAAAAATTAGGACGCAAATTGTAGTAGCATTCTTAATACTTTATAATAATTGAGACGCTATAAGTAAATGTCTCAAAAGTTGGACACTTTGAATAAAAGGACAACGCTATGTATTGCGTCCTTAAGAATGCGTCCTTAGATGATCATTTTATTGTAGAGTCTCAAAATTTTCAAGGCTCACATTTTCTTTCTGATGATTTCTTATAAATAAATATTTATATTTATATTCTTTGGATGTGACAAGTGGAAGAATCCAAATTGATTTGAAATTCTTAGTTTGATTTTTCAAATCAAATTCTTTTCAAGATCTCTTTCAAAAATATGTTGAGTGATTTGAAATTTCTGATTTGATTTTTAAAACAGTTTCTTTATGGACCTCATTCAAAACTTTGATTATTTGAGCTTTCAAAAAATGTGTTGAGTGATTTGAAATTTTTTATTTGACTTTTAAATCAATTCCTTTATGGTCTCATTCAAATTTTTTTTGTTATTAGAGCTTTCAAAAAATGTGTTGAGTAATTTGAAATTCTTGATTTGATTTTCAAATCAATTTCTTCATGAATCCTATTAAAAGCGCATGTTATTGGAGCTTTCTAAATGTGTATAACATATATTTCAAGATGTAACTTCTGAACTTTCCTTCATTAGATTTTCAAAATAATGTCGGTCATCCAGTTGGTGTTTGGTCGAGCGATTGAGATTTGTTAAATTTGATGTGCTACCAACTATCCTAAAAGTTTAAGTCTATAGAAATATTAACATCTTTATTTTTATATTCTTAATACTCTCCATCACGCATGGGCCGTTGACAACTTGGTCTAGCCCAAAGCCCAACACGTGGACAACAAAGAGAGGACATTAATTTTTAATACGAGCAACGACGAGATTTGAACTCAAGACCATTGGCTATGATACCATGTTAAACAAGATGATGTTGGACTTTGTGCTAGATCAAAGTTGTCAACGACCCACACGTGAGGGGGAGTGTTAAGAATATGAATATAAAGATGTTGCTCTTCCTATCGGCTTAAATTTTTAGAAATGTTGGTAGCACGTCTAATTTAACATGGTATCAGAGCTAGAGGTTATGAGTTGAATCTTCGTTGTTGTTCGTATTAAAAAGTAATTCCCTCCATAAGTTGTCCACATGTTGGGCTTTGGGCTAGACCAAAATTGTGAGCAGCCCACACGTGAGGGGAGTGTTTAGAATATAAATATAAAGATGTTGTTCTTCTTATTGTCATCTATTTTAACAAGGTATCCGAGTCTTAATGTCCCCCTTTAGTTGTAGATGTGTTGGGCTTTGGGATAAACCAAAATTATCAGCGGCCCACACGTGAGGAATGTTGAAAATATAAATATAAAGATGTTACTCTTCCTATAGGCTTAAGCTTTTAGGATGATTGGTAGCACATTTAATTTAACAATATTGATACCAAATATTTTCTGATGATGATTAGGTGTTTGGTTGGGAGTCGGCTAGGCATTCGATTGAAATTGACCAAATACTTGAATGTTCTGATGGCAATCGGATGTCCATTGAGAGTCTGTCATTCAGTTAGTCATTTGTCAGGAGCGATTGAGATTGATACCAAGTTCTCATGTTCTGATGATGATCGGATGTTTGCTTGGGAGTCGGCTAGGCATTCGATTGAAATTGACCAAATACTTGAATGTTCTGATGTCAATCGAATGTCAATTGAGAGTCGGTCATCTAGTTGGTGTTTGGTCGGATGATTGAGATTGATACCAAGTTCTCATGTCTAATGATGATCGGATGTTTGTTTGGGAGTAGGCTAGGCATCCATTGAGAATCGACTAAGCGTATGTTGAAGTTGTCTAAATACTTGAGTGTTCTGATGTGAATGTGTAGTTGAGAGTCAACTAGGCACCTGACTAAGATTGCTTAATGACTTGACATTTTTTGTATCAGTCAAATGTTCGTTTGAAGGTCGATTGGGTGCTCGGTTGAGATCAACCACTTAGTTCAACTTCTCAATTCATTATTGGATGTCCAATTAGTGTTAGTTGGACGTCCGATTGGCTATATTGATGAAAAATAATATATCTCAACTTATAATTCTTCATACATCATTAAATGCACTAGGTCTTCTTTTGAATTTGTACTCATCAAAAGTATCAAGTAAGGATCTTAGGAGTTAACAAATATGAAAATATGACTTTATGGCAATTTGAAAATAAGTTTTAAGAGTAAATTTTATAAATTAGGGCAAGAAGCATGTAGCACACTTTCGGTGTAGCATGTGTAGCACACCAGAAAGTAACGTCATTTTCTATACAAAATATTTTGATCATTATTCGCTTGTACAGAAAGTGTACTACACATTCATTTTTTCTTTTATAAATTTTTAATTTATCATTAGATGCAAAAAATATATAATTGATAGTACGCTTAAAGAAATAACTCATTTCAAAATTGCCTTTGAAAATTCATAATTAAAGTTGCTAGGTATCTGAAAGTATGATTAATATCATTTTAAAAAACAAATGTGTAGCTAGTAATACATATAACAAATATTTGAACAATTAGATTAACAAAGTACCCGCTCCACAATTTTTTCCCGGATTCTAAAATGCTCATACTTTTATATTAATTAGGAAATATTAATTTATCCTATAACTAAATTTTCTATATCTTAATCATATACTTATTTCCTTAGAACTTAAATATATATCTTAATCAACATATACAGAAATGAAACTGATACACATATTTTCTGATCCTCCAATGAAACCCGAACATAGACAAACCACGTTTCATTATGAGTGACAATAAAGAACAAAACAAATAAAATAAGTGGAGCTAGTTAATGTCACCTCCTTATTGCCACTCATATTTTTCTCTTTTAAAAATTATTATTCAAATAAAATTAATTATTATCATCCTCTTCATTATCTTTCATTACCCTGAAATCCAAACATAGTGTAAAGATCATTATATCACTTGCAATGGTTTCTCTTCCGCTCTGTCAACTTCCCTCTCTGCGTTGGGTTCTATGCATTCTTGGGCAATGGTCCGCATAATGTCTATAAATATTTAAGAATATAAATTAAAAAGGATATAACAATCTCATTTTTCTTTTTTTCTTTTTTTATTGATGAAGTCCTTCGCCTTCTCTCCTCTCTCCTCTCTCATGCCTTTGCTCTATTTTCTTTTTTTTTTTTTTGTCTTCCTGATAAAAATTATAACGCTATACAAAGCTTTTTGAAAAAATTTCTGTGACGTTACCGACCAGAAGTTAAACGAGAAAGAATTCACTCTTCGAAAGAATGAATGCATTCGTCAACATGGATCATGGCAAGTAAAACATTCAAGAACCTGCAATTTTCTGGTATAAAAAGAAGAAACGTCAATTAAACTTTATGCAATAGTAACTCACATATAATCCGAATTTAATTTACAACTTACATGAATTCAAAACTTACCACGGTGATCTATGCTTCTGGCCAGAGAGGACAAATGCATAAACAACATGTAAACAATTAATGCAATTCTCAAAATCTGACTCTCGGCATCGTCCATTATCTTAATATGGCTTCCATTTCCATTGTTTCTGAACTGGAAGAATCAAAAGCTAGAGTTTGTTCACTAGAAGAAATTATAAAAAAATATGTAATGTATCAAGCTTTCTGATGAAAATGAACAGTCTATGAAGCCAGAGATTGCTCAGGGGAAGCCCTCGGAGCAGGAGGTAAACAACTGAGATCTGCTCATGAAGAAGCTGAAATCAAGCTTCGATCAGGAAGAAAAGCTCAGAGCACAATTCAGACGCCTGTCGTCCATGAAGTGATGAAACGAACGGAATCATCTCAGACAGCAGTGCAGTGAAGAAACAAAATGAGAAGCAAGAAAGAAAGAGCAGCGGAGAGAAGGTTGGTTCATCTTGAATGAAATGTCATGTAGTCCATAAGGTCATAAAAACCATATTCAGCTACATACTACAAATACAACAGCAAAGTACAAGCATACGCGCAACTCCCTTCACTACCGGCACAATTAAGACAGCCACTACAAACTGGACTAGTGTGATCTATGCTTCGGGTGAGTTGGTGGTTTTGCCGGAGGCATTGGCTGTGGAAGTGGAATGTATGGCATGAGGGGTGTTCCGTGCTCGATCGGACCAGCTTTGATGGTCGCTTTTGAAGGAACTTGATTGAAGCGAGGATAGTCATCAACATCGATTTTCTCATATTCCCATGTGTATGTGGATTTGTTGATGCCATATTTGTTTTCCTGAAAAGGATTATATGTAAGTGTCATTAGAACTCAATTTTGTGCACCACTGCCTCTTGTTTTTTCCATGTCTTAGTGTCCTACAACATTTCCATAACATTCACATAGATTGCAAAAGAGTATAATGCTCAAACAGTGTGTAGTAACAACTGCAATCTGTGTGCAACATTGATGAGCACATCATGATGTGCACTATTCAAAATGGGTAGCGTGATAGTGCGTGCACACAGTACGCAGTATAATCATTCTATCCAAATAATATTGTTTCAAAAAGAAGACTTTCATGTGCAGCAAATAGCAACAGCTTAGATCCCTCTTTCTCGGAATTACAAATATTTTCTAGTTTCTTAATTATTGCATTGGATGGAATCATCAGATTTTAATCCTGAAAAAGAAATCCTAAGACGAAAAGTAATCAAGCATTGCACAAACTTCTGCCTGTCGGCTAACGCAAATGTCCCAAGGCATCAAACTTTTATTCTGCTTTGAGAAATACACTTTCTATTGGATACCAAACCAATATGCGTGGTCCAGATGTAGCATCTCCTTTTGCAGAATTCATCTATTTTATTGTTAGTCTGTACCAGGTTGGTAGCAGTTGCAAAAAGAGCACCCAATGCTACCTCAAATAAAAAGGAGAAAAAAAGCAGTGCAAGAGGATTTGCATTGGGTCTAATCCTGTTAACATGTTTTGATTAAATTCTGAAACAAAATCAGTAGTACCCTTTTGTAATTGACTAAGTTATGTTTGCCATCTAGGTTTAGAGATGCTTATTGAGAAAGCATACCTTCAATTTCCTATTGGTAATCATCGAAAAGCCTGGCATGATGATACCTTTATCATTTGTGAGTGTGAATCCATGATTTCCTGAGGGAGAATCTGTCATTTATAGTTAGTTGATATCATTATGGAAACATGTAAAAAACTGAGGAATACAACTGAAGTGACAAAGGAGACTGATCTGGCATAGGCATTAACCTGTACAGCAGACCACGGATGGTAATATTGAACAATTCAATTATTCAAGAATATAATAAATAGAATCAGTCAATCAGAATCAGATATTTGGTTGTGAAATATCAGTGGTCAACAGTAGAAAGAACCTAGAAAGAAGAATTAAATAGAAAAGATAGGACATATTACTCATCTTTTTGCATGATTTAGCTAGAATTTTTTCACTTGTTGACAAGTAACAACTCTATGGATATTTTGTGATTAAATGCTTTGCAATTGTGATGACTATCAAGTCTGGACAGAATATGTTTCTCGATGATTTTATTCAATGCAGATGTACATCTTTATATAGAGCAGCTGTTACATAATAATTGGCTACAAACAAGTAGTAATTAGTTACATATGAACGGCATGGTTGAATGTGGTGTGGCATTAACTAATTTGAGCTATTCTACCGGATGATGTATGACTGGTTAACATCCCCCCTCAAGCCCGTCGCGGGTGAGGCCGAAGACGAAGCTTGTCTCGAAGAAATTGGAACTGCCGACCAGTGAGGGATTTAGTCATAATATCAGCGATTTGATCCTTGGTTGATATATAACGAACACACAGTCGTTGGGTGGCAACTTCATCGCGGACGAAATGAAAGTCAACCTCCACATGCTTTGTGCGAGCATGGAAGATCGGATTTGCGGTGAGGTAAGTAGCACCAATATTGTCACACCA
>LTAE01007426.1:0-22825 GCA_001647135.1 Pontederia paniculata
CCCCCCCTCTTGGTGCCAAGTGATCCAACAGATTCCGCATCCGAGAGGAGAAGGGGCCGCCGCCATTGCTAGGAAGAGAAGAACCAGAGGGAATATTAAGGTTTCATGCAGAGGATAGTAAGGAGATCATTGGTGTTTCGTAATGTTTAATTTGTGTAAGCTTTCCGATGATGAACTCCTATTTTGATAAGTGTTTGATGTGTGTAATGGTTTTTATATGCTAGACATTTGAGCCTGGACATGGGATGATTTAAGAACTTCTATTTGCTGCTTCGAACTACTCTTTTAATGAATTTATATTTCCATTTGACTTACCAATCTTCTCTTGCATAATTGTCTTCTATATGTGCTTATTTTGATGTGATGAGCTACTTATTATATTATTTTCAATGGAGGGTTGAGACAGAGATGGAGAATCCTTTCCATTGAGAAGAAATAGTGTGTAGTTCTTATTCGTGTTATCTTTTAGTTGGATTGATTATTTAGACACATGTTGCAACCCTGTCCCAAGAGGGAAGGATATGTTGCACGGGCACTACAAGGATTCGTACAGGGAGTAGGGCTTTATGCGGTGTGACTTTCATTCCACGTATACGGGGTTGAGACTGAGAGGGGAAACCCCTTTGTCTAAGGGATTCATGTGAGGCCGAGAGGTTCCAACAAATACCTAGAGTTAATTGGAGAGAGATTATTCGTAGCATCGAGAGATTGTGTGAGAAGCCTCTAGGGATTTGAGTGTGTGCTTTGACTATGATAGTAGTTGGGTTTGTTATCTACATATCCCAAGTCATCATTATTTGAGCTTCATATGTTTATTAACAAATAGAGTTCGAAAATGATTCCCATGTCCCGGCTACTTTCCATATTTGAGTGATTTTTTTCCTTCGCATTTGCTCTGCTCATGTCCTTTTTTTAATCTTAAAATCATAAAAAATATTTTGTTTTCTTTTACTTTTCAGATTCGAGTTCCATTTCCTTTTAATTCCTGCCCAAAGATTTTCTCCCTTTGATTTCAGTTCGTGGTAGACTAGAGTGGTTGAATTCTGAAATTCTAATTTTTCCCTTTGAATTCGATCCTAAGATACTACAAGGATAATCGTATACTTGCAGTTGGAGTTGTGTGTTTAGGTTAATTTTTAAGACTTGTTGATATTTTTTCTCTGTCCAGTTGCCCCCAGGTCTCGAGCTTTCAAACTTTGACGTTCTGGAATATGGTATCACTTCTTTTCTCAGAGAGGAGAGGGCGTGCAACCCTCTCTTTTATGCACAAAGAGAGATTGCTAGTGTTCGGAATCAAGTGGGTTCCTATTCGACTTCGGCAACAGTCACTTACTCAAAACTGAAAAGAAAATAGCACACAAATACATTGAAATCAGCTAGCATCTCAGCCCAAATCAAATAACATAAAATTTCTGAATAACCCTCGAACTTACCTCGATTGGCTCGGTCACATCAAAATCACATAAGCTCTACATAGGTCCAACAACGTGTAAAACGAACAACAACAAAGTCTAGCACACTCACATAAGAATTAAGTTCCGCCCTCCAAAATAATAACCATAAGACTACAAATTAGTTTCATCTACAAATGCTTACCAAGAAGAAGAACTACAACTTGAAGTTTCTCAAAAAATTCTTCGCCATCTAGCCAAAAATCACTAGGAGAGGCATTGTCAATGTTCCATTGCAAAACCTAAAATCAGCCAACAAAATATCGGCCAAACCCTAAGCTATGACACTATTAGTGACTCACGGGAGAAACAAAAGGGCTGGCGCGTGAAGTCGTCCTCTCAAAGGCCAGCAACATATAGTTCCTTGGAAAACCGAATGAAATCAAACTCTAAAACTCGTCGAAAATCCACCACAAAACAATTTAGAAGGGACTTAAACCCATCGAGAAACAATCAATCATCGATGTGCCGCCAATGGTCGGAATCCGCGTGTGCTTCATCGGTGGCGATGGCTATTTCTACCGAAAAGAAAATAGAACGACAAAGCTCATCAAATCCAATTCAGGACTAACCTATATATGGATTAACTCGCCGAAGGAAGTGAAGAAAAGGATCGAGCAGCATCATCGAATCCAAATGTCTCCGACAGACTCTCAAATCCTACGTGCCACTGCAATATTGCCGGAAAAAGAATGAAAATGAATCAAATACGGATCATAGAACAGCTCACCACATGTATTAACTAACATGATGAGAGACAAAGGGAAATCAGCAACGTCGTCGACTAAAATCGCCTCGACGCTGACGAACAATCTCAAATCTGAGCTACGGTTAGTGCATGATAATGAAATCAGTTGATGTCCTTATGGTTGTGTCATCGAGGGGATTAGAATCGTACCATCTGATGATGGAATGGCCACCGAAATTGTTGATGCCGCTGCTGCCATGTCGCTGTCGTCGTCGTGCAAAAGAGACAAACAAGAAAGAGAAATGAGGAGGAATCATTGTAGTGGTGGATTTTGTAATAACCCAAGGACACATGTCACGATCAGAGCGGTTGGATCAAAACTTATTATATATTTTTTCCCTACCATTCGAAGAGACAAAATTAACCCTATTAGTTCGAAAAAATTATGAACACGCCATTGTGGGCTTTGCCAAAAAATTGAGCCTATTATATTCTATCATTTCGGGTAGCGTCATCACCCAAATTATTTTTACGATGTTCTTTTTTCAATTGAACAAATTAGTATTTGTCATATTACATTTTTTGCAAAAAATATTTGTGATGACCAATCCATTACTACCCTAGTTGGAAGTAATTAAATTATACTTAAACCAACTCAAAATCAAAAAGGGGATGCACAAGCACAGTATGTCCAATATGAACTTAGTGAGAACACTACATAAAGTTTGAAAACAGAAAATGATACCTAAGAATGAAGTCCAAACAAAAACTGATGTACTTTTGAAGATGGCCACTTTAATAGAATATTAATTGAAGGAAATTTGTGCAATATGCAAGTATTGTCAAAAGAAACTAGATTGTGATATTAGAAATAAAACAAAGCACTTACATGATCACATAAGAATTTGCAAACTTTATACAAAAAGAGGACTGCAATTTGAATTAGAGTGTCGCATATGTTTGTTGAAGGTATAAGAAATAATGGAATAGAAAAGAAGATGAAGCACAACAAAACAATTTGATGAAGGGTCACCAACCAATTTGGATGCAGAACTGCAACGATTCTCCACAAAATGGGGCATGGTGTCGTCATTATTGCGAGAAAATGGTTTGCCTTGATACATGATGGTTCTCTTTTGAGGTATAGTCTCCTCTACACCATTGGGACTTCTTTTATAGTTCTTTCCCTTGAATATAGTCATTACAACACTTCTCTAGATTTGTTGACTTAGAAAATAGAGTTGTTACACCTTTCTCAGCCAAAGGCCGGTTGATTTCTTATGGTCAAATATAGTCATTGCACCCTGTAAGACTAAGGTTGATGATCAACCTAGAAGGTTGGTTTTGACGGCTCTGCAACTGTCCTTGTCTCAATAGGTCAATTGACCAATGTCTTGGAATTGGTCGATTGATGCTAAACTTCGTAACAAATCTACGCTGTTTTGACCATGACTTCTTGAATCAAAATGAGTAAATTTTAATTCTATAGAGAGCTAACAAAATAATCTAATCGACTTAGAAAGTCGGTTCTACAACTGTCCTTGTCTTAGCACTATATTCACTTTGCTGAAATTCGTACCAAAGCTGCACTATTTTGGTCACAAGTTCCTGAATCAAAATGAGATGAACTTTAATTCTATGGAAAGCTAATAAAATAATCTAAATTGTGGAAATTCATGTCTCAAAATAATATAAATTATACATTATTTGGCTTCCTTCTTTAACACGTGCATCACTTTCCTAAGTTTGCATCATCAAAACATAAATCATGTTTTAAGTGTGCATTATCAAAATAATATAATCATGACATATGTAATAATTTTTTTTTAAAAGAAATATGCATATTCTTTATTCAGAATGAAATGAGAAGTTATAGAATATAAATATAAAAACTAAGAGAAACTTTTATTTTTTTTATTCTCTAAAGTTGAAAATACCATTAAATTTAGTTATGCTCATGAAATTGTCGCTTCTACTTCAAAGTAAAATTGGAATTTGAAATTTTATCAGTGCTTTTCTTATGACTTAAGAATAAGCATGTCCTTCATGTTTTAATAAACCTTACAAAATAATTTCTTTGTGTTTGCTATTTCCTTTAAAAATGAAAAGAGAAAAACTTGTGGTCAAATATACCACAAAATTTATAATATTTAAATAACTAACTTCCTCGCAAATTTTTGGCTATTTTGGTTACTGATACTAGGGCTGATTAGCTAACATATTAAATTAAAGAATAATTGATATGTTAGCTTTTTGTTATTGATAAGATAAGTAATATTAAACTAGCTTATCAAACCAAAAAAATCACTTGTTAAACACGATAAACTTTTAGAACTAGTACTATATATATATCTATATAATATATATATATATATATATATATATATATATATATATAATAGAGAGAGAGAGAGAGGGATGTGAGTGTGTAACGCAATAAATTACTTCTCATCCCATTATTATGTAGGTTTATTAGCTTGGGCTTATGCTCAGAGGCAAACATTAGCAGGCTTGCATTATATGTGATTGATGAAGGGTTGTGCACTGCACAAATATTTTGTTGTAGGGATACCAGAAGAAGAGAAAAAGAACACACAATATGATATTGACATTTAACAAAATTTAGCCTTAATTAGGTTATATTCTTAGACAATAAAATTGGAGAATTACAAAAGCTTCGTATATGATTAAAACTTTATTGTTGCCCCATTAAAAGTCTTCAAACGGTGTTGTATCTTGTTGGTATTTAACTTTGGCCCCCGAAACCAAAATGGCATTTGAATAGAAAATGGCATTTTGGATGCATGAACTTAGCATAATAGATAATAAAGAGTTAAAAGATGTTAATTATTGTGTTTGAATTTGTAACATGAAGAGGAAGGCCCCAACGGACGGATTTATTCCTATTGTTAAATGGTTCCTTAAGAAACAACAATCAATTCTTCGTGAAGTATTGTTGAATTCTTCTTGTTCAATTGTTATTGAGTTCCTTCGGGAATTAGTGAGTCCTTGGGACTACTGTTTATGGAGATTACTGATGGGTCTATGGTTGACCACATGGCCTAGCTAGCCATTATGATGTTGGATCTCTAGAATCTTCATGTACTGGTAATTGCTCATTATTGATTGAATTAAAAGATGCTACCCAAGGTAAATAATGAATTGGACCTGAACATACTATTATATTGTACACCATGAGGGATAGGTGTAACTGATGTTCTTGTCACTATTACTGAAATGAAAGATGAAAGAGATCGATGGACTTATGTCTCTGAAGGAAAGAGGTAAAGCAAAGTAAAGGGAAAGGTAAAGTGATTGAAAGCAAAGTTAATGTTTTATAAAGATGACTGTATGATAGAGCATATTCTCCTTTACTTATATCTTCATATATGCTTTACCCTATTGAATTATTATCCTTTAAATATTGGACTTTATAACTCATGTGAGGATTGTCTTCCCTACATTTTGATCCTACAGGCAAATAGGTATAAATAGATGATGATTGCGCAGCGATAGCATGATGAAATTCGTGATGAGATGACTTGCACATGGCATAGGTCCAAGTTATAGGTCAAGTATTGGCTTCCGCATTGACATGTACATAGCGTTGACCAGCGGATTGGTCAAAGTCAGGTCAAAGATGTAAGTTGGTAATGTCTCCAAATTTATATTATGTCAGGTGGCGGAGTATGGATTTGGGGGCGTTACATATATTATCTAATTAAAGGTAACCATCTAAAATAGTTGGAACACGCTTATTAACTTCAATGAAAAACAACATTATCTAGTTTCAGAAATACCATTTTATCAATTACGATTCAAATTTTATTTTTAAAATTATTTGTCTCTCACTAGTATTTCATAGCTCGTGCCTACAGAAAGATCTATAATTGTTCCATATGAAACTGAAAAAAAAAGTTTTGTGAAGAAAATGAAAAAAATATTTAAAATGTATAATCATGATATTCAAAATTTTGCTGACCACAATTTGAGATGAATGAAAAAAATATAAGCCTCTATCAATGACATTGTCCTATTGATTCAATCTTATGATCTTTTATCGACGTTCAATCTGCTACAAGTTAAACCAAGAAGGTTAAAAAATGGTTGTTTGTGTAATACCCCAAGTTAGTGGCCCCAAATCCAAACCCACTCACTTTTTACTATAAAACCCCTCTCTTACCACCAGATTCTCTCTCCTCCAAAAATCATCCTCATTTGCATAGTTTGTATCACCACAAGGAGAGGAGAAATCTGCTCAAGCTCACACATTGTTGGATTGCATCTAAGAGAGAAGGAGAAGGAAGAAGAAGAAAAAGAAGAAGCCAAGGAGAGAAGAAAGGAGAGGAAGGTGTTGTTATAATTTAAAGAAGGGAGGAAAAATACACCAAAGGATTGGGGATTTGCCTTCAAGGAGATATGTAAAAGGGGATCCATTCCTTTCCTATGTTAATTTGAGTAAATATTCTTCTATGATGAACAATGTTATGAGCAAAGGAAGAAGACTTAGGGATTTAAGTAAAAACCCTTATTTTGACATGCTTATACCTAGGGTTTAAGTTCAATGTACTATGTCTAGACTCATGAATCAAAGTTGAACTTAATTGAATGTTTGATGCCATGATGTGTGTTGTTTTATGTTCAAGTTTATGTTAAAAATGGTTTAGAACACCATTTCAACCTAGGACGAAGTATGGACAAAAGGACACAAAATAGGGGGAAACGGACTTGGCTCGATACACCAGTATCAAATAATACGGGTCGCCCGAAATACTTTCGCACAAATCAATATGGCTGTATTGATTTGTACTAGTGGACCGTACAAATTTGTATGGCCGTACAAATTTGTACGGGCAGGTCGTACAGCGGGTAGTGTTCTCAAAACTAGTAGTGTTGACGATACTAGCTACCTATATTGATGAATAAGAAGTAATATTATGATTATAAACCATTAATAATGGTTTGAATTGGACACGAATTGCATGTTATACCATGTATTAATACTTAAGATCTATCCAACTTCATATTATTCTCATGTTAAGAATAAATGAAACAAGTTAGATGGTCTACCGTGTGCTTAGGATAACATAGTATATTAAATACTTGATGATGATATTGATGTGATGTTTGACGATAACCTAGACGTGATATGCATGTTCAGCCGCAACTAGGTTAAAAGATGAATAATATAATGATTGTTTGATGCTTGATGTATTACAATTAAAATATGGATTAAGACAAGTCTAAGCACACCTAAAGAAGAAGATGGGGCAGTTAAACTCAGCACCGAAGATGGTGTGTGAGCTTCCTAGGAGATTATTGACGCAGCACCCTAGCAATTGTATGAGTCTCCCTAAGGAGATTATTGGCCCTGCACCTAGACGGTGTATGAGTCTCCCTTGCCCAAAGGTGGAGCAAAATGAGGGGTGCATAGTGCATCCTTGGTGTGATCAGCCTAAACAAGTTGGTGTGCCTAAGACCCTTAATCAAACAAGATAATAAATGAACATGTGACTTGGGGATGGCTCATAAGAAGTTAACAGTTAATTTTTAAGTTGTCACATGGTGAGAAAGATGAAAAATGAAGAAAAAAAACATGAATGATGAAGTTAAGCCAAATGGGCTATGTGCATTGAAAGTCAATGCAAAGTATGATATTCATGTCTAAAGAAGCATTGTGTTTCTAATGTTAAGTATATGAGGTATTATATCGATAATACCAAGTAAAGCAAAGATAAGATGAATTCAAGTTGCATTATATTGATAACACATAAGCAATATAAGAAAGTAAGTTAAAGATGAAAGTTAGACTTAAAGTTAAGTCCTTGAGCATAATTGGCTAAGAAGTTAATATAAAGTAAAGATGATGGTCATATGTTGACCATAAGTTGGGCTAACACCCTATGATATGCTCTATGATGTTTATATGCATGACATGTAGATTCTTGCACATATGGGTGATATTATTCATCTATTCTTCGACCTTTACATACTCTAATGGAATGAAAGTCCTTACTTCTGGATCCTGCAAGCGCAAAGTAATAATGATGCTTCTATGACGATGGCGCTGCTCATGATGGCCAAAGCACATGGTTAAATAATGGACTTCCCTTAGAGTCAAGTTATGTTGTTGTCTTTCTCTTTCTATCAAGTTGTAAAGATTATTATCGCCTTCGGGCAAGTTGATGTATGTCAAGTTCATGTTAAGTGACCTTTTTGGACAAGTTGTATGTTAAAGTTCAAGTCTTGGATTATGTCATCTTTTAATCAAGGTTATGTGTCTTCTGTTGATTTGTCTTTGTGTCAATATCTTATTTGCCTATGTTGATTTTATTCAATGTCAATTATATTTCCTTTGTCCTCCTTGAGTTCTTATGTAGATTGACCATAATTGTCAATGGTCAAGTCAAGTTCATTGTCTCGTAGAGTTCCTGAAATTCGTTTCGAGCACGTGGCGGATATCGATTCGTCCAAGTGGCGCGGCGCATTTTCGGGACGTTACAGTTTGGTATAAGAGCCTAAGGTTTAGCTTTAAAGTCTAAATGCCTTAGATGATTAAGGCATGTGTCTATGTCCAAGTAGTCCTAGAGGTCAAAGTTCTAAGTCTCCAAGGAATCCAAAGTCCATGTGCACAGCATTGTGAGCAGCCATCAAGATAAGAATGCATCTACTCAGGATCTTATTATTATGTAAATGCTAACAAATTAATGAATGATGATTGTGGTGTTTTCAGAAAGATGAGTCACCATGAAAGAGGTCATGAAAACGACCATGAAGGATCGGACCATAGAAGATATGAATGGGAGGGATCAAGCAATAGAAGACTAGAAAGGGAAAGGTTAAGTCGTCACGAGAAAAGCTACTTCAAAGATGCCATCACTATGTTAGCGAAGGCTATGGACCAGAGGACAAGTGGGTCAAGTTCATTTGAAAAGTTTATGAGAACTCACCCTCCAATATTCATTGGGAAAAGGACCCCGACAAGGCTGAATCCTGGCTAAGAAGTATGAATGACAAGTTCCAAGTGATCCATTGCTCGGAGAGGCACAAGGTAAACTTTGCAACCAATCAAATGAGGGATCAAGCCAAGTTTTGGTGGGACTCAATGTTGCGGACTAAGTTTAATGGAAAGGATAAAGTTTCATGGGAAGAGATCATAAAGGCATTTGAAGATCACTACTTTCCTTAACATGTCAAGGAGAAAAAGCAAATGGAATTTCTGAAATCTGAACAAGGAAGCTTTACATTAGAGGAGTATATCAACCAATACTTATGCCTTGAAAAGTATAGCCCACTCGAGAAGACGGAAAGAGCAAGGGCCAACAAATTCATCAAAGACTTGAATCCCAGATTGAAGTTGAAGGTCTTATGTGGAAATGTGAGAACCTTGGAGGAAGCTATAAAATGAGCCTCTATTATTGAAAGGACGTATGAGAACCAAAGGCGGGACATGAAGGGCAAGGAACTCCAAAGGCACAAAGATCATGGCAAATGCAAATGGATGAAGAAGTTATTCAGGCCGCCAAGAAAGAACGAACCCAAGAGAGGAAGTGGGAATAACCCAGTATGCCCACATTGTAGGCAGTATCATATGGGAGAATGCCGCATGAAGAGTGGAGCATGTCTCTAATGCCGAAAACAAGGGCACTATATCAAGTGTTGTCCCGTGAAGAGATATGTAAATCGCGAAAAGGAAAGGGAAAAGTAGATGAGGCACCCCAAAAAGTGGCGGGAAGATTCTATTCAATGAGGCTCACCACTCGATTGAAGTGATACAAGGTACAGTTTTAATAGCTAATCATCATGCTAATGTACTATTTGACTCGGGTGCAACGCATTCTTTTATTTCATATGATTTTGCAAGAATGTTAAGGGTCAAAATAGAAAGGCTTCAATGTGAATTAGAGATTCTAACGCCTATAGGAGATGTATCAACTAGAAGATACATTCCTAATGTACCCGTGTAGGTTGAGGGCATCAACCTTGAGGCGGATTTGGTAGTACTACCTATGGTAGACTACGATGTGATCTTGGGAATGGATTGGCTATACACCCATGACGCCATTGTTCAATGTTAGGAGAAGAAAGTTATCGTACACATAAAGGATGAACTTCAAATTGTCATTCGAGGAGTTCCATCCAGGGACAAGAAGATGATCGTCTCGGCAATGAAGGCTAATAAGATGATGAAGAAGGGATGCCAAGGATTTTCGGCAAGCGTGATGACAAATGAATCTCAATCTCAGGATTCGGAGTGTATAGATGTGGTGTGTAACTTTCCCGATGTGTTTCCCGAAGACCTTTCCGGTCTACCACCGAAAAAAGAAGTAGAACTTCATATTGATTTGGTACCGGGAACAACTCCAATCACAATGTCACAATATAGAATGGTGTCCGCGGAAATGAATGAATTGACGACACAATTGCAAGAGTTGTTGGATAAAGGATTCATCTAGCCAAGTGTGACACCATGGGGTGCACCTGTACTATTTGTAAAGAAGAAAGATGGTTCACTTAGGCTATGTATAGATTATAGAATGTTGAATAAAGTGACCATCAAGAACAAAGTACTTATTTCCGTGTATCGACGATTTGTTTGACCAACTAGCAGTGGCATCGGTGTTCTCAAAGATTGATTTACAGAGAGGCTACCATCAATTGAGGATAGCTGAAGACGATTAACCTAAGATAGCATTTTGATCAAGGTATGGCCATTATGAGTTTTTAGTCACACTTGTTGGACTAACAAATGCTCGCGCAGCATTTATGGATCTAATGAACAGGGTGTTCAGGCCATACCTAGACCAGTTTGTGATCATCTTCATGGACGATATCTTGGTTTACTCATCGATCCCGGAAGAACATAGACGACACTTATGGATGGTGTTGGAGACGTTAAGGCAACACAAACTTTATGCCAAATTCTCAAAGTGCGAGTTTTTGCTAGATGAAATTATGTTCCTTGGACACATAGTATCCAAGGAAGGAATTTCAGTTAATCCCACCAAGGTTGAAGTTGCTGTGAATTGGGAAAGACCAAGGACAGTTACAGAACTAAGAAGTTTTTAGGCCTAGCGGCTACTACAGGAGGTTTATACAAGACTTTTCTAAGATTGCAGCTTCAATGATGAAATTAACAAGGAAGAACGACAAATTCATATGGACACAAAAATGTGAAGACTATTTTCAAGAATTGAAGTGAAGGCCCACAACAGCACCGATATTGACAATTCCATCGAGAAGTGGAGGATATACTATTTATAGTTATGCATGCGGCATAGGGTTAGGATGTGTGTTAATGTAACATGGAAGGATTGATTCATATGCCTCAAGACAGTTGAAGAAGCATGAGAAGAACTATCCGACTCATGATCTAGGATTGGCCGTGGTAGTTTTTGCTCTAAAGATATGGCGTCATTACCTTTATGGTGAAGTGTTTGAAGTGTTTATCGACCACAAAAGCTTGAAGCATATATTCTCTCAAAAAGATTTAAATATGAGCAGAGGAGTTGGTTAGATTTTTTGAAGGATTATAAGTTTACCATGGAATATCATCCGGGAAAAGCAAATT
The DNA here is from genome assembly GCA_001647135.1 of Pontederia paniculata. Lineage (NCBI taxonomy): Eukaryota > Viridiplantae > Streptophyta > Magnoliopsida > Commelinales > Pontederiaceae > Pontederia > Pontederia paniculata. Next base: position 11,711 of record LTAE01007426.1, read on the forward strand.
TAGTTGCCGATGCATTAAGTCGTAAGTGGGAAGGCTCAATGGCATGTTTAGGGGTTCATAGATGGAATCTTTTGGAAAATATCGTTCAGCGGAGACCAAATCCTATTGGTCCAAGGGTACTATTGATGACACAATATGGAGTACAATTAGACTTGATAAATAGGATCATTTTGGCAAAAAGAAGGGATGTGGAATATGACTATATGATATCTCTTTGTAATAAGGAGCAAAGTGAATTCAATTACGGGATGATGGTGCCATAAAATTTAGGAGCTGATTATGGGTCTCAAATGACAAAGAGCTTCGTCCGGAAATCATAGATGAATGTCACAAGTCATAATTTGCAATTCATCTCGGGAGCACGAAGATGTACAAAGATTTACAAAGAACCTTTGGTGGAATAATATGAAGAAAAAAATTGCAAAATACGTGTCAAGATGTTTGGTGTGTCAACAAGTCAAGATTGAACATCAAAGACCACCCGGATTGCTCTAACCTTTGGAATTGCCGGAATTGAAGTGGGAGCACATGACCATGGATTTCATCATGGGACTTCCAAGAACGAGAGACAAACATGATGCTATGTGGGTCATTGTCGACCGGTTGACAAAATCAGCACACTTTTTGCCAATAAGGGAAAAACAACCCACTGAAAGCCTAATGAAGTTGTATGTTAGAGAGATTATCCGACTACATGGCATACCTATTTATATAGTGTCAGATTCGGATCCAAGATTCATTGAAAGATTTTGGTAAGGATTTCAAGAAGCCTTTGGCACAAGACTAAACTATAGCACCCTTCCATTTCCATCCTCAAAGTGATGGCCAAAGTGAAAGAACGATAAAAAAGTTAAAAGATATGCTAAGAGCATGTGCTCTCGATTGGAAGGGGAGTTGAGATGACCATTTTCCATTGGTTGAATTCGCCTACAATAATAGTTACCATTTAAGTCTTGGAATGGCTCCATTTGAAGCTTTATATGGAAGACCTTATAGGTCACCCACATGTTGGAGCGAAGTAGGTGATAGGAAATGGATTGGACCCGAAATTGTGGAGAAGTATGCTGAAAAAGTAGATATGATTAAAGAAAGAATGAGGGTTGCCCAAGATTGACAAAAGACCTATGCCAATCAAAGAAGAAGAGAGTTGAATTTTAACGTTGGTGATTATGTTCTACTAAAGGCTTCACCCACCAAATGGGTCATGCACTTTAGTAGAAAGGGAAAATTAAGCCCAAAATATGTCGGACATTTCAAGATATTGGAATGAGTGGGTGATGTGGCTTATAGATTGGGCTACCACCCTCATACTCGAGGATACACAATGTTTTCCATGTGTCGATGCTACGAAATATCATTATGACGAGTCACATGTATTAGGGACTGAAGAACCAAATCTTAAGGAAGATTTATCGTATGAAGAATACCCAATTGAGATATTAGAGCATCGTGAGTGTCGTCTTCTCAACAAGATAGTACCAGTCGCATGGACACACCATCAAGGACAAGAAACAACTTGTGAAATCGAAGAGGAAATGCAAGAGCAATTTCCATACCTATTTGGTAAGTTCTAAGACTCAAGCAAATTCGTGGACGAATTTATTTCTAAGGGAGTTATAATGTAATACCCCAAGTTAGTGGCCCCAAACCCAAACACACATGTCAGCCCACCATTTGACCCCTAAACCCACTTACTTTTCACTATAAAACCCCTCTCTTACCACCAATTTCTCTCCTCCAAAAATCATCCTCATTTGCATAGTTTTTATCACCACAAGGAGAGGAGAAATCTGCTCAAGCTCACACATTCTGGATTGCAGCTGAGAAAGAAGGAGAAGGGAAGAAGAAGAGGAAGAAGAAGCCAAGGAGAGAAGAAAGGAGAGGAAGGTGCTGCTGTAATTTGAAGAAGGAAGGAAAAAGACACCAAAGAATTTGGGATTTGTCTTCAAGGATGTATGTAAAAGGGGATCCATTCCTTTCCTATGTTAATTTGAATAAATCTTGTTCTATGATGAACAATGTTATGAACAAAGGAAGAAGACTTAGGGATTTAAGTAAAAATCCTTATTTTGACATGCTTATACCTAGGGCTTAAGTTCAATGTACTATGTCTAGACTCATGAATCAAAGATGAACTTGATTGAATGTTTGATGCCATTATGTGTGTTATTTTTATGTTCAATTTTATGTTAAAAATTGTTTAGAACAAACACCATTTGAACCTAGGACAAAGTATGGACAAAAGGACACAAAAATAGGGGGAAAACATACTGGGCTCCATACGCCCATATCAAATAATACGGGTCGTCCGAAATACTTTCGCACAAATCAATACGATCGTATTGATTTGTACTGGCGGACCGTACAAATTTGCACGGCGGTATAAATTTGTATGGGCAGGTCGTATTGATCGATACTGGTAGTATTGGTCAATACTAGCAGGTAGTATTCTCAAAACTAGTAGTGTTAATGATGCTAGCTACCTATATTGATCAATAAGAAGTAATATTATGATTATAAATCATTAATAATGGTTTGAATTGGTCACGAGTTGCATGTTATACCATGTATTAATACTTACGACCTATCCAACCTTAGATTATTCCATGTTAAGAATAAATGAAGCAAGTTAGATGGTCTACAGTCTGCTTAGGATAACATAGTATATTAAATACTTTATGATCATATTGATGTGATGTTTCACGATAATCAAGACGTGATATGCATGTTCAGTCGTAACTAGGTTAAAAGATGAACAATATAATGATTGTTTGATGCTTGATGTATTGTAATTAAAAGATGAATCAAGACAAGTCTAAGCACACCTAAAGAAGAAGATGGGGAAGTTAAACTCGACACCAAATATGTTGTGTGAGCTTCTCGAGAGATTATTGACGATTCACCCTAGCCGGTGTGTGTCTCCCCAGGGAGATTATTGGCACTACACCTAGACGGTGTATGAGTCTCCCTTGCCCAAAGTGAGGCAAAATGAGGAGTGCATAGTGCATCCTTGGTCTGATCAGCCTAAACAAGTTGGTGTGCCTAAGACCCTTAATCAAACAAGATAATAGTGAACATGTGACTTGGGGATGGCTCATGAGAAGTTAAAAGTTAACTTCTAAGTTATCACATGGTAAGAAAGATAAAAGATGAAGAAAAGGGACATGAATGATGAAGTTAAGCCAAATGGGCTATGTGCATTGAAAAAGTCAATGCAAAGTACGATATTGATATCTAAAGAAGCATTATGTTTCTAATGCTAAGTATATTAGTGATGCATGTATTTTATAACATATTTTAGGGCCTGCATTAAGCATGATTTTGAGTCATTGTGGCATCACATGCATCTATTTTAATCTTTATTTGTTAATATTATTTCTAGTCATGATTCTACAATTGTTGGTGACTATTTTGCAGGAAATCAACTGAAGGCATAAAAGCATTAGAAACATAATGAAGGCATAAAAGCAATAGTTCGGTCGTCACGAGTCATTACACGTCATCACGACCTATCCAGCAGCCAGTGCAAATTCAACTCAAATGTCACGGGCCGTAATGAAGAAGGTCACGACCGCAACTGCAACATTACGACCCTTGCCGAAGCTCCAAACTCTAAAATCCAGATGTTACGGGACGATATAATCTGTTATGGGCCGTTACATTCCAAGTCACGAGGCGTTAGGCGATATCACGACGTATGCTGAAGCGATGCCGAGCTACAGCGGAAGATTTACGGGCCGTTATATACCATCACGGGCCGTAAGTATGATGAGTCGCCTCGGGAGAAACTGGCTTGTGCACAATTTACGGGCCATGATTTTCCATCACGGGCCGTGAAGATGAAGACTACAGGAAGAATTGATCCATAATGGGCCGTTACATTCTGTAACGGGCCGTGAAGAAATGTCGTAGATTGATATATTCGCGTATTTCAATGGTCGAGAAGACTTCTATTCGATCCAAGACTCTAGAGACTTGATACTGAGAGACTCATGAGGATTTAATCACAGCCATTGATCGAGATTAGGAGATTACTGCAGATTCCTATGAAACCCTAGTGTATAAATAGGAGAATCATATCATATCTATAGAGATTCATATTATTCTACACAGAGAGGAGAGACGAATTTGAAGAGAAGAAGCCAGAGAGATCTACCCGAAGCCTTGAGCAGATTTCAGATCTTTTGGAGGCGAAGTTAGAGCAAGACATTGAAGATCTTCTACAGAGATCTATAGATTGATTTCTTTCTTTTGGAAGAACTATTTCTTGTTTTAGTTATCTTTGTTAGAAATTTCTGAACCCTATTTGGGATTGAATCTTAGTGATTTGTTTCTTTTAGAATATGCATGTTGTCCTTAATGATATCTTTTCTTTGTGAAGATCATGAAATTCTCTTATTGACTGTTTAGTGTAATAGAATTTGTGGTCTGATCTGTAGAGAGGATTGATATTTGAATTCTGAGTTCTAGAATTGCATATCACAATCTAATCACTCGCGGGAGATTCAGATTTGTGGTCTGTTGATTGGACTTGCTTAAGCGGTCAACAGTATAAGTTTTGCATCGTTAAAGCATCTTAGATTAGGAATTATTTGAGATGGATTCGCTTGAATGTCCTCAACAAATCTGAGTTTAGGATAGTTGATTGTGTCTGCTTAGGGGATCATAATTAAGGCAATTCTTAGTCCATCATTAGAAACAACTCTATTCAATCTGATTTAGTGGTGAGAGAATCCTAAATCTTCCAACTTTATTTGATCTCATCTAACCTCTTATCCGAGATTTTATCTTTTCTTATCTTTTATTTTCTGAATCAGAACTAAAATAAATCTTTTATCTATCACTTTTGAAATTAGATAAGGTTAGGTTGCATTAGTCCTTGTGGGTTCGACATCCTTACTCTTTACACTTTATTACTTGAACGACTAGTGCGCTTGCTAGTGTATTTAGAATGCATCAAGTTTTTGGCTCCATTGTCGGAGATTTGATATAGGTCAAAAAAGTCGCATCAATGAGGTATTATATCGATAATGCCAAGTAAAGCAAAGATAAGATGAATTCAAGTTGCATTATAATGATAATGCATGAGTAATATAAGAAAGTAAGTTAAAGATGAAAGATAGACTTAAAGTTAAGTCATTGAGCATAATTGGCTAAGAAGTTAAAGTAAAGTAAAGATGATGGTTATATGTTGACCATAAGTTGGGCTAACACCCTATGATATGCTCTATGATGTTTATATGCATGACATGTAGATTCTTGCTCATATGGGTGATATGATTTACCTATTTTTTTACCTTTACATACTCTAATGGGATGAAAGTCTCCTGCTTTTGGATCCTGCAGGTGCGAAGTAATAATGATGCTTATACGATGATGGCACTGCTCATGATGGCCAAAGCACATGGTTAAATAATGGACTTGTCTTAGAGTCAAGTTATGTTGTTGTCTTTCTCTTTCTATCAAGTTGTAAAGACTATGTATCGCCTTCGGGAAAGTTGATGCATGTCAAGTTCATGTTAAGTAACTTTTTCGGACAAGTTTTATGTTAAAGTTCAAGTCATGGATTATGTCATCATTTAATCAAGATTATGTGTCTTCCGCTGATTTGTATTTGAGCCAAGATCTTATTTTTCTATGCTAATTTTATTCAATGTCAATTATATTTCCTTTGTCCTCCTTGAGTTCTTATGTATATTGACAATAATTGTCAATGGTCAGTTCAAGTTCATTGTCTTGTAGTGTTCCGTAGATCATTCCGAGCACGTGGTAAATATCGATTCGTCCGCGTGGCGGGCGCGTTTTCAGGGCATTACAGTTTGGATTCATGAATAGGATCAAATACAATACTATTTGATCCATGAATGCAGTCCATTTTAATGTGCATATGTATGCTGATCAAATACAATAATTATATGCATGCATTACATAATAAATTTGCACCTTGACTTTATACATACATGCATTCACCCAACAATATGCATGAATACTTCATACATGTATGCATGCATGAATTCTATATAAATGGTGAAGGAGGTCCCACTCAGGACCAACATCAAACAACTTTTGAGTGATTAAATGAGAGCAAGAAGGATATTTCTCCTTCTGTTGCTACTGAGATCAACACTCAAAAAGAGCTCAACTGCTCGTTGGAGTGTCGGAACCAAATTAAAGATGTTGGTTGGGTTCAATTATGAGGTGCCCACCTTTTGTTCAGCAGTATCATTGCGGTGAATCCTCTATTCTCCACTTTGTGCTTCATTCTGCGTTCTTTCTAATAACCATGCAGTTGGATTATCTAATAGTTTTCTAAATTCGTGATTTGACTTGTCAATCATGCCAAATACTCATTTATATCACGTATTATTATCTCATGAATATTCATGACCAGTTTTCCTAAATAAATTGCACAAAAATTATCATAGGGATTAGCTGAGAGATTTGATTCGACTTATAAGGATTATGGCTTAAGTTTTCACTAAAACATAATTGATCCTTAATCTACATTTTTTTATATTAAGTTTCGCAAGATCTTTCCATTTAAGGGTGATGTTTTCATGGACCATGTGTTAGTTTTTCAATCAAACCTTAGTTTTTAAGTGTTTTTTTTTCTTCCATTTAAATTGTTCATCTTTTGAATTGTGTCAAACCTGAAACATGACCAAACCAAGCATTACCATATTTCTTTGTAGCCATGACCTCTTTTTTTCTTTCAAGAAAATATTGTTAGTTACTTTCTTGATTATATATCATGGTCGTTTATAGGGTGAGCTTGATCCATCAAGTGCAACAAAGCAATTCGATGAAGGGTCGCCAACAAATTTGGATGGAGGGCTGCAAATATTCTCCACAAAGTTGGGGGAATGGTGTTGTTGTTGTTGCCATAGTGAACTGAAGATCTCTGATAATGCAACTATGGGTACGTATTGGTTTTGACCCAAACGTGATCATCATCCGCATTGTCGAGTTGTTGCATACTCTGAGACGATGGATCAACACACTTTTAACACATTAAAGAAAGTGAACAAGGGACACATTTATAAAAGAGCTCAATTGTAGGGTACATCTGAGATCCATCAGATATGATAAATTTCCTCAACAAAGGATTGAACCCATACCTTACTCTATTTGTAGTGACGTGTAGAAGAAGTGATGTATAAATATTGTTGTGTTATTTTGGAGTTGTAACGTGTTTTATATTTTAAGATGGTAACTTTCTGAAAGGTTAAGAGCATCTATTATCCATTTGAGATGTATCTGAGTTTGATAAGTGATTTTCTTTGTCCTAACGACTACAATCTCTTAATATGGCTTCAAATTAGAAGGATCTTGCTAAGTTTTACATTTTTAATCCAAATTTTCTTCTGATATATCTTATTATTTATTTTTAATGACAATTTCACTAGCGACGATCCAAACATAAAGACAATTTTTAATCTATTTGTAGTGACGTGTAGAAGAAGTGATGTATAAATATTGTTGTGTTATTTTGGAGTTGTAGCATGTTTTACTATTGTGAAAGGTTATGAGGATCTATTATCCATTTGAGATGTATCATCTTGCGAGTTTGGTAAGTAATTGTTTTTTGTCCTAACAACTACAATGCCCTTAATATGGTTTCAAATTTGAAGGACCTTGCTAAGTTTTACATTTTTAATCCAAATGTTCTTCTAATATATCTTATTATGTATTTTCAATGACAAATTCACTATCCACAATCCAAACTATAAAGTACATTCACATCTACCCTCAATTTTAAAATTAATCGCTTACCTTAGTAGTTAGTAAACCACTTGTGCATTTTTGTCCATTTGGTCCAACTCGTTCAACTTTTTTATTGTTTAGACTTTTTACACTTAGCAAATGATAATTTTATCCTTTCAAAACAAATAATATAAAAGAAAACTATTTTAAAAAATATATAGATGATAATTAAAATATGCGGATCATGTTTTATTTTGTAATAATTTTCATTGCATTCCACGAAAAGGGCTAAGAATATCATTTAATAAATAAAGAAAGAAAAAAGAAAATTTTGATATAGCTGACTGGAAAGGGAATGTGCGAAATTACAAAACAAGACAAGTAATATTTTTATTTTAAAGTAAATCCTGATCAAACACGTGTCTTTTCCATATTTCAAGAGGTAAGCCACACCTCTACTCCTAGGAAGTTGTATAACCATATTTCCTCCACTTAAGAGGTAAATGCACAATCTGTTATTATAGTGAGGTATCACACAGAACTATCTATTTCTTTTACAATGTGAACCTCACTCAAAAGAATAAAAGAGATGAAAGGATTTGCAAGTTGACGACTTGCATGTTCTTATACTACAAGAACTATTGCAATCAGTGACGTGTAAAACAGTCATTTTGTCAATAAGTTGTCACTTAAAAAATTGCGGCAACAACATTGTTAAATTCTTGTCATAATTAGCAACAATGTTGTTAAATCTTTGTCGTCATTAGCTACAAAAAGTTATCTACATCAAGTTGTCATTGCTACATCATAACAAGGTCACCAAATTGTCCCGGATTGTCACCTTTTAAATCTTTCATAGAAATGAAATCATGTCTTCCCTTTGTCATCGGGATATCACAGAATCGCTGCTACATTGTCGCTAATTTTGCCATTTAGTTGTCATAAAGTTGTTGTACGTTTGTCGCTAAGTTTATTATGTAGATCTTAAACTTGTTATTGACTCGCAAAATGTCAAGAAAAGTATTGACTTACGTCATACACGTGCATTGATTAGCTGTTGTTAAAGTATTAAAAATTAAAGGATTATGATTATTTATTGAATAAATACATAATGTGCATATATCAATGCATTCACATCCATTTTTACATCATGCATATAAAAAAAGTCACTGCATTCTCATAATGCATATAAAATAGTCAACTAAATTAACCATAAATAAATGTCCAAGCATCTGAAAGTTCAGAAACATCACAAAAAATATACACAATAAAGTTTACAACAGGAACCATATAGTGTAAACGTCCAAGTGTCGCAAACGTCCCAGCACCAAGTATCTAAACATTAGATAGAGAGAGGAGTGTGAGGCGTAGACCTGTCAAGAATCAAGCTAAACGCCTCTAGTAATAATGATCTAATCTTGTCATATACTATTTCTCCCATGAGCTCTGTGATCTCACTCATAGTCAAAGGAATAGGCGTGGCAAACGAAGTGCAAGAAGGACCAATGATAGAAGAAGCACCCGCGGTCGAGCTTAGTCTAACTAGGTCACGAAGTCAACCCCACTTAGTGAGTTTAGTGACGTATTCTTTGTTACTAGCCCCATCTTTCTCTAACATCAACAAATCAGCCTGCGTTTTCCAATGAAACAATTAATCAATAAACCAAGCAAATGTAATATTTCAATTTAGTCTTGGAAAATTATACCTTAATTCGTTTTTCTATCTCTGAGACAAATTCGTTGGTCTTCTTGTTGGTGTAAATTCTTGGTACACTTTGTAGAACTCAACCTTGCTTCCATTGGACACCTCCTACATCGAACACATAAGAGAAAATTTTATTTGTCCTTTTATCAAGTGATATCAAATTAAGATTTTTCCTTAAAAAAAGTTACTATTCTATGAATCAAATAGGTCCTCCAAACTTACATGCCAAATTTGGCTTAAATAATCTATTGCGTTGGATGGTGGTTGATTTCTGTTAATATTGCTTTTTGTCATGTTGTTAAATGAGCATACCTTTTTGGTGCATGTTTGGAAACTTCTATCATTTTATCCTCTCATGAGGTTTACATTATACTCTTCTCAATGCATAAGTAGCTTTGGGCCTAATGCACTTTCTGTTTTGGTGAATCAACTATAGTTCCAATCATTTGCATATGAGCATTGTCTTTTCAAGATGTTATGACTTTTAAGTCTTCTCAACAGTTAATATTGTTCTTTTATACCTTTTATGTCCATCATAGTGTTAAATATGTTATCGAAAGATTATCTTCAATGTGCATAACATCCAATTTATGCCAACACTAGATCGGAGGACCAATGCGTCAAACCCCATAATATGCTTCTTTTTTCCCAATTCAACTTGGAGTTGTATACTGGATGTTGATGCATGCATCAAGTGCATGATAATGTACATTCTCAAGTCATATTTGACATTGTTTTCATGTTTTACTTTGAGCTTGTGCCCCCATTTCGTGCCAAGTTCTCATTTTATAGCAAGCATACTTATCATGATTCAATTTCTCTAATTTTGATACATTTAGAACCAAATGGTATTGCTTTATGCCTTATTTTAAGAACTTCGGAGAAGGGAGCTTTCACATCCTAGCTTTACTACGTGTCACGACCTTGCACGAAGAATCGCCTGACAACTAAACATCAACAAAGAAAAAATAATTTGTACAGTGATGCATAGCAATTTAGTCATGTTCTTCATATCAGTTTCATGTCATTTCTCGTACATTCTGTCAGCATACGCATCCATTTAGTATATATTTCATTGTTTTTTATTTTCGAGATTTAGAGTCTATGTAACTGGTTTTTTTGTATTTCCAAGGTACTCATGGGTTCGACGGGAGAAGGCCACCAAAATTTGAGCCAGAAGTTCGGAGTCATAACGACAAGTGCAGAAATTCAGAGCGTTTGTCACGACCTTGACAGGCTTGTCACGGGTCGTGATGCAAGTAAGGAGGAAAGCATTTGTTCGGTCATGGTTGTGACTTTTTGAGAAGAAATTTAATATTTGGACACTGTAGGATCTGGATGGCACCAAGAGGGGGGTTGAATTGGTGTATTAAAAATTCTTACTCTCTTAGGTTAGCTTACACAAGTTAATAGCCGAAGCTTGTAAATGTAAATGTAAACAATCAGAGAAGAGAGTAGAGAGAAAAATGAACAACACAAACAAACACGAAGTTTGTTGACGAAGTTCGGCCGAACTCCTGGCCTACGTCCCCACTCCGGTCTTCTCCCACGAGATCTCCGGAGATCACTATATCCTTCTTCAAAGGCGAAGGCTCCCTTACAACTTCGAGACAATCTCTTACAGATTTCTCTCTCAAGAGCTCTTGGACCCTTCTCACAAGGGGAACTAAGGCTTTCACTTGTTCGCACAATATCTGTCAAAGTAT
>LTAE01007427.1:4775-22824 GCA_001647135.1 Pontederia paniculata
ATGAAATTTGAATATCTTTACTTTTATTGTTTATCACTTGAATATTAATTATTTGAGTCTAGGATTAAGTTTAATAACAATCAATTCTCTTATTGCAATTCTTGTCCGAACCTATTTTTATTTTTCTTTAATTAGCCTTGACAACAAAAGTTTTTTTTATTAAACATTAAGTATGTAATGAGCTTATCATAGTGTAAAAGAACTGAAAAAATGAAATGAAAGCTGAAAAATCAACAAGATTGAAAAGAAAACATATATATGCTGAAAATAAAAGGAGTGGTACTTGACTCCTATTCGGAATCTACGTAAGTTCGGGCAAGTAAGCTTGAGAGGTACTTTAACACCTATTTCCCTAAGATCATCTGGTCTGGGAGTCTAGCCGAAGGTGTAATGCCCCGACCCTCAAGATAGCGGAAGCGAGAAATAAAAAAAAATCTTTACTCGAGCGGTCGCTACCTCTATCATTCCACCATGATTAAAAACATATAAAAATAATATTTAATTTTGTTCTTTATGCATATATAAATATAAACAATTATATTACAAAATAATTTTAAACTCTTCAAGACTCAGTTCCATGTGCCAACCCATGTCACGAGCATTGACCACCCTCCGTCAACCTGTAGGATCCAAAAATATAGGGAAACATATGCATATATACACATACAGATATGTATATATATGCATAATTTCCATGAGCAAAGGCTCGTATGTAAGGCCAAAATAAATATGTAAATCATGATAATAGAATGCTAAAATTCTAACATGAAGCATACTTATAACTCACATGACATAATTATAATCAACTAATTCACTATTCTCATAATCATGTTTGTAATATTTGAAAAATCATATTATACAAACAAGTTCTTCTCGACTTAACAATTCATAGACATTATATTCTATAATACTTGGCATTTAATGGTTACATAGCATTTCTATCATATAGCATTGAAACATATCATATAATATCTCAAAACAAATCATATAAAAATTGAAATAAATAATATAATGTCATAACATATCATATTATTCCTTCACTCCACATAGCACATTGAGACACATCATATATCATAATATTATATAATAGAATATAAGAACATGTCGTATAACCATCATAAAACTTATCTTATAACGTTAAACTTATTCTCTAGTATAGAGTCACCGTAATATAGTAATGCATCATGATGCATGTCATGTTCATGAACATGGACTTGTGGAAGGACCCATGTATACATGTCATATTATATCAACCATCTAGCCAGAGGTATACCCCTGGGGTATCATATACTGTCGGATTATCATATTACCTCTTAGGGTATCATATATCCCGAAGGATATCATGTACTGTCAGATTATCGTATTAACCCTTAGGGTATCTTGTTATCCCGAAGGATATCATATCATATCATATCATATCATCCCTGCAAAAAAAATATATCAACCCGGCAGGGTTAGTAAACATATATCCCTGCAAAACAGACATATCAACCCGACAAGATTAGCATATCAATGCATGTATGAATGATATGCAAATGTATGACCATGTCGTATCAATCATATCACATCGTATCATATGATTTATCATATCATCCTTTGAGGATATCATATTATCCCAAAGGATATTGTCTTATATCATATCATATTATATCATTTCGTATCGTATTGTATCATATCATATCATATCTTATATCATATAATTGCATTAATAGCAATAATATATAATAGTAAACATGTTCGTGTCATATTATATAGTTGCATCATTGCAACTCTTCCCAGTACTTTTCTTTGCATCTAAATAACTTCATAGAATAAAGTACATCGTATATTCATATAAGTCAATTTCAATCAATCAATTAGTTATCAAATATAATATATAACTTTCATAACCATAGTCTCACTAGTTACAAGAAACAATACTTTTTCATGTACTTTCTTTCATATTTATATAAGTATCTTGCAAAATAAAGTATAACTATTTACAAAATATGCATTCCAATATTTCTTATGAAGCAATCTTGATGCTTAGAAATATCATTCAAACATTTCATAAGTTAGAAGCTTATAAGTACTAGATAACACAAATCATATAAATAAAACTATATGAATCCACCCTACATACCTTATTCTTAGTTGTCTTTCTCTTTATTCTTCCTTCACAAATCTCAAGCTATAGGTCACGCTTCTTGTTGTGATGAGGAAGTCATCAAAGGGTATATAAATGATACATAAATATTTGATATTACTTTGCCTACTTATAAACAAACAATTTGATTAATTCAATCTCTACATGTAAATTTCTGCACCTTGATAAATGACATACTAGTAGAAGATAAATTCATAACTTCTATTATATATACCCAAATAATATAAAACTAATTTTAACTCAATATAGATTCACTTGTAAGTAACATATATAAATTTTAGAATTTATCTCCATTTGGTTTGAGTAATGTGTCATTGAAAATTTATAACTCACTCTAGATAGCATCAAATCATGATTTCTCAATTTTTTATAAATTATACTTCCTAACCTTTCATATATAAAAATCTCGAAATCTAATCTTTATATATCATTTCCCTAGAAATCTTGGAATCAAATTATTTTTTGTCCCTAATCTACAACCTAGCAGATGAAGTCATGCATGGTAGAAAATTCATAACTTCATTAATACATGTTCTTTTGCATTGATTCTACTTGACTATGATCCTATATAAACTCTTCTATCATAACTATAAGTATCAAAATCTGGTTGCTCTTACAAAATTTACTTCATAATTTAACATCTGACCATGTAACTATCTGAAAACAGCACGAGTGACATATAAAGATAGGATCATAACTCCTAACATACAATTTAATTTTTAGTGTTTCTAGAGTCTATGGAAATCTGACTTAGAGGGGAATTCACATGTAAAATTTCATATTTTTTTATAGCTAAATAATTTTGCAAATTATATCATGAATCAGGACATAAATCTAAGGAAAAATGTTTTACCTGAAGTGATGGTCCTTTGCGGATTTTTTCTTTCCTCTACGGATGGTATTACTTTAGATAAGAAGATAAGGCAGCTTCACGAATTTTTACAGGATTTTATGGCAAGTTAAGTCGGTTGAAACAAATAGGCCAAGCAGGAGGTGGAAAACTGCTTGCTTATGACATCTTGGTGATTGGTTAAAGTGGTGGTTCAATTAAAATTTACATTTAATATTATTAGTTTATTCTCAATAAATATCACTTGTTCCTAATTATATATATTATTATAATTATTAATTTATAGGATTTATTTATAATTATGTATTACTATTTTTGCAGGTGTCACTTGGCGAAATATGATTGGTCGTAGGGATGATAAATACTAACAAATTTGCTAGTGTAATAATGGCACTAAGAATGATAATTATTATGAAATTAAATAAGGGTTATCACAGAAGGCCTGCTACAAACACTACCTTGTGGAATATGAAGAAATACTCAAGTGCCAACTCTATTGTCTAGTTTGAAATCTTCATTCAACTCATAGGAATGTTTGGGCAAGTACACCTGTAGGGGACCCTTAAATCTTGGTGACCTAAGATCGTCTAATTTGATATCTATCAACTGAAAGCTCTTTACACAAGCTTTCTTGTGAAACCCTGTTTAAAGATTACAACTATGGAAAAGCTTTTAAGTTTGTTCTTAATTGAGAAAAAGTATAAACTTAGTTGATACTTACATATTCAACATTAATGTTATTGTTTGATAGATTGTATTTTTCTTTTAAACATGAGCATGATATTTTTTTTTTACATGTGCATGGACTTAATTTATGTTTAAATATGTTTTAGGTTAAAAAAAATCTATAAAGCTTGATTCTTGTATGAAAAGGTAATGTTCTTGTGATGCACATGAGAGGGGGCAATGTTAAGTCGTAGACTTAATTTATGTTTAAATATTTTTGTGGTTCTACTGGATGAACGACTATGATGAACTTGTTTTGAGTCGGACTGAGAACTTTTGTTTGTGGACAAAAAAAAGCTTTAAGCTTGGAGGAGTTTGATGCTTGCATAATCCAACATGTTTTAAGGCTCATATTTAGCACAGTTTCAGTTAATTTTTCATAGCATGCATCCATTTTACCGGTTATTTGCATTTATTTCTTCGAACAATAAATCTACTTAAGTTTTGGTATTATTTTGCACAAAACCACTTGGAGGTAGCAAATGAGAGTGGCCTAAAAGGGACTACAAGATGAAAATAGTCAACTTCACAAGCAAAAGATAGACACTCTTGAATTTCACAGATCGTTACGTGCTTGTCACGACCGTGATAGCAAGCTTGTAGACTAACAAACGAGTGTAACGAGTCGCAACTGCATATCATGACTCAACCATAGCCTATTCTTTAAGTCACCATATAATGAGTCATGAGATGATATCACGAGCCATTACATTGTAAACTCGTGGGCCATGAAGAGTGTCATGGCAACAACATCATAGAACACCATTGGACATTAATTTATTATGAGTCATTACATCTTGTTGCGGGTCATAAGTACAAGAGATAGCAGCTACCAATTTAGCTCAAACCAATTCATGGGCCGTGATATGCCATAATGGGTCGTGATATCCACTTTTCCTATTCGGGCTCAAATTCTCACATGCCATTAGATTTCATCCTAGGCCATGACATACCACCAGATTCGATTTCGGATGATCTTTTTTTTAGTTACCCACTCGGGGCTTCCGGCGTCTAGGGCTACTAGCACCTAACTATTCAGAGTCAAGGTAAAGAGCAAAAATGATATCCCTCTAGCAAATTGGCGACTCCAAGAAATTAAACCTGACTAATTTCATATGATCTTTTGAAGAGTCTTGAATACCACAAGGACTCATATTATTTCTTATTCAAATAGGAATTAGTTAAGAAGAATACTTGTACAAGGATTCATCTCCTATCTCAACTAGAAATTAATTCATTTGAAGAATATAACTAGAGGAGGATTCCTATTGTATTCATAGTTCAACAAGTAATGTGTTCTTTGAACAATTGAATTAGGAAAAGGAGTCACACCATCGTGAAAAGATTTTCAATAATTATACAACTCCTTGGGAGCTATTAGAGACCTATTCCTAATGAATTTGAGAGAGTTTTGAAGCTTAAATATTATTCTAAGAAGGGGTTATGAAATTAAAAGATAAATTGAAAGATTTTCTCATCTCTTTTGCTAATATGAATTGGAAAAGGACTCAACCTATCCAAACTCTTTGGATATAAACAAAGAACACATTTGACCAGATTTGGAAGTGTTTTGAAGGTCTTAAAGTCAGCCCCAAAGTCAATTATGAATTTGAAAAAGTTTTCCTTGTTTTGACTTCGAAAGTGGAAATCCTAGACACCCTTTAGAGGCTATAAATACACATGTTGAAAGCTAGAATTGAGAGATATATATGCTTATATGCCCATATTCTAGGCTATGCTAGGACCTGAGAAGAATAAGCATTCTAGGAGCCGCAAACATGTGCCTTGAAGCTAGGAGTATGGGATTTCTTGGAAGGGATGTTGAAGTGATGCATGTGTGGTATCGGATTAAAGATCGAGCAGAATCTCTCGAAGTCAAGAGTATATTCTTATTCTAAATTCATGTTGGGATGATTTTTTTTGTGTTTTCTTATTCCAGAAAAGCATTGTTATCTTTTATTTATGTGATTGTAATAGTTAATTGTTACCATAGACTTGAAAATCCGTTTTGCTAGTATTCGTTACTTATGTTTCCTCCATGATATGATTGTTGGATGTTTTAATAGAATTAGATTTATTATGAACTGGGTAGTGTAATCACTATATGCAAAGGGTGACCTATCTGGTTGATCCGATAAATACTCCTAGGTTTGCGGTCTGTTGAGTTATCCTGGTAGTGGTGATTCAATAGTTTAGGGACACACTCTCATGCATCTTTAAGTTTGAGTAATATGAGAGTAAAGCTAGTGAGGAGTGCTCCCAATTTTGCTAGTCTTAGGGTAGTTGGTTTACCTAGTAACGAAAATCATATGATAGGCGTTCTTAATCCATTTGGAGATTCGATCATGTGTTGTATTTTTTGAAATGATTATTGCGAAGTGTAGCATCGTTTGGTCCTAATCATCTTCATTATCTAGGTAGTAGACATCATTGATTATCACTATACAATTTTTACTTTATCCTTTTTAATTTCCCAAGCCTGAATTTAATGTCATCTTATATTAGCATTTGAAATTAGATAGATATGTAAGCTAATTACTCATGGGATCGATAACTCTACATTCTTAACACTACATTACTTGACCAACTAGTGCACTTGCTAACATATTTGCCTATTTTAGCAACAATTTTTTGTCACCATTTTTTAGGATAAAAGATTGCATAAATTCCATGGGAATTATATGAGTTTATTGTTGGGTTAATATTTAAGACATTATCAATACCAAGACATCGCAATAATCTCTTGTGTCTCTTGACCATATGTGGATCATACACAAATGAGAGTACCTCTCTCATCCCCATTTTCTTAACTGGTCCAATTGGTTTATTTATTTTTTTATGGTTTTTAAAACTAAATAAATAAAAATGAATAAGATTACAAAGGTAATATAAATAAAAAATAAATAAATCCCACAATTAAGGTTAATTATAATTGCTTGAAAAGTCAAGTGTGAATATTAAAGTTTTGTGCTGAAATGGAAATTTAAGTACCATAGGCGAGGAAAATAGAATTAACTCTTAAAATAAATTATAATATTAATTTTATAATTTGACTCAAATTGCAATGTCGAAGGGAAGTTTCTTACTAAACATGTAATGCTTACATGCACTCGTCTAATTTATCAATAGATTTGGCAAACAAAAGATCTTTTTGATTGAGAAGAGACAAGCACCCTCTTTAGAAAATATAACCGAATATCAAATTATTGAGTATGGACTAACGACCGGAGGTGAACAATAATGGATCCCTCCAACAAATTTAAAGTTTTAATCATAAAAGCTTTCATAAGTAGGAGAGAACCTTCACAAATCCTTGAAAAGTTCATCGTTGACTCTATCTGAATCATTGCTCTAAACTATGCAAAAAAAGATCAAATTCTTCAAACTAGGCACATGCATGACATCATAAAGTAATCAAATGATAATCCACTAAAGGCACTTTCGTAATTCTCGTATGTGAAAAATCAATCCCGATGATGAGTCACATGCTTGGATACACCTGTATTCAAAGTCTACCTACTAGGAAAAACTCAATAGCACTAACAATAGTACGTAAACATAAAATGTCATATTTTTTCATTTACATATTAGATTCTCCAAACTAAAAAAATTATTATTGGTAAGGTATTCTCCTACAATTTGGGACAATCAACTTATGTGTCCTCTGCCTACAACAGTAATAGGTCATATAATTAGGCCTTGATTGTGATATCTAGTAGTGAGATTTTCTTTTAGATTAACTTCTATAACCACTTTGATTATGAGTTCTCCATTTATCAACAAATAACCTAACATTATCAATGGTGCTCTCACAAATGGAATCAAGTTCTCAATTTCTCTTTAAATTAGCATGGACTCTCTAAAATAGTGTTCTTTATACAATAAATCAAGACATCTCTAAACAAATTTGTAGGATGGTGGCAAAAATCATACAACAACAAAAATTGATCGATCTTCATCTGAACTTTCATATCGATTTGAGTTAAAAATCAATAGCGATCAAAATATCTTTTGCAATATTTTTTATTCAAATAAGTACTTTCAGGCGTACACAAAGTATATAAATGTTGCTTCAATTGTGTCTAAGACTTCGCCGTATTGCTTTCAAACTTTAGCCATGCATCAAAAATAAATTTCTTCAGAGCAATATTTTGAAGTGATTAGTCTTTAAAGCAAATGTCAATTATCGAAAAAAAATTATCTTTGGTTTTATCCGGTTATCATCAGACAGATCATCGAATTTCTTTCTCGATCATGATTTAGCTTATTCGTTCATCGAGAGAGCCAACATCATATACTAATGAGAAAAACTTGATGAGTGATCAAACTTCTCGATCTCATTTTTGTTGGTAGACTAAAACAACTGAAAAATAGATAACAAAAATTAGATAAATAGTTATTTAAAATAAATTAAATCCAAAAATAACTTGGAATTGATATCTTGAAATTGTTGAACCAAAACACCTAAAATGAATTGGATACAAAAATACTAAAATCCTATGACAAAGCTAAAATCGAACACTCTGATTGAAACAAACCCCCCAACAAATAGTTTTGGTGCACAATAATTTGTTGTAGAGCCCAACACAATAGACCACTATATAAGATCCAAATTGGCCTTATAGATTCACCAACTACTTTATACAAAATATAAAAAAAGAATCGTGATAAAACTATAAACTAAATAATTTTACTTTAGTCAAACTCCGGAAGTATTAACCACTCATATCATTTGAAGTGGGAAGTTTTTTTTTATGAAAAATACTTCATCCTCTTAATATTCACATGTTCAAAATACTAAAAAAAATTAATATAATTAGAAAGTTAGGAGGATTTAAGAGGATATAGTAATGCTCTTTTTTTTTTTACAATGGCAAGTGGGGAGATTTTTTTTTTTTGGTGGCGGATGGTTTCCATTCTCCACTACTGTCAACAAAATCCTGGAGCTTCATCATCACTTTCTTCGAAGATTTAATGCAATAACAATAAGAAAAAAGTTAGGACAATGGAACATCTAAAAGTAATATTTCTATAGATAAAAAAACGAAAAGTTCTTCACCGAAAAGTTCTAACAGTTAAATATAAAATCATACAAACTTAGAGTGAAAGATAAATATTTATTTAATTCTATGATATGTAACATTGTCAAATTTTTGCTACTCGTCGGTAGAATTTGCAGTCATGTACGATCATCATACAAGTTTTGCCGGTAAAATTTAAGTCATAATATAAGAAGACTTCAAGATCATCTATATACATTGCAGGCCCACTAGCCTGTCACCCTAATTCTCTTCCCATAAGCCAGCAAAATTGTTTACAGTTAACCTATTCGTTCTTTTTTTGTTATCTTCAAGGGATATTTAATTTCATATTGTGTAATTTATTTCATGTTGTATGTCAAAAATTTGATATACATGCTGGCGGTGCTGGATCTTTGAAAATTTTGCACGCAACAAATATAAAATGAGTTTCTTTACGTCAATTTTTTTTTTAATCTAGATTCAACCATAGGCTACATTTTCTTTTTACTTTTTAATCTGTAAAAAGTAAAAAATGCAGATTTAGTATAAGACAAGGAGAAGAAAAAATAAATTAGTCACTTTTTTCCTAATTTAATTACATAGAGACCCAGCATGTGTGTAATGTTTTAATTATAATGAAATAAATCTGTTAAATGCCAAATTTACAAAAAAATAAATTGGCTTTTCATCCAGAGTTTTTTTTATATATAAATGTACTACCCATTCGCCACTTCTCTCGAACAAAACCAGACAAACAAATGGCTGCTCCATCTCCGCTCATGATCCTTCTCTTCTCCTTCCTCTCCTTCTGTGCCATAACATCCTTAGCCTTAGTCCCGGACAACCAAACCTTCGTCTACGCCAACAATGGCGAGTATGGCATTTACATCAACGAGTTCGACGCCGACTACCGCGTGCTCCCCCTCGCCACGCACCCCTTCCAGCTCGCCTTCTTCAACAACTCGCCGGACACCTTCTACTTCGCCCTTCGCATGGGAGTCGCGTTCTCCGAGTCCGTAGTCGTCGGTATCGACATCACCACGCAGGGAAACCTCGTCCTCTTCGACGCCAAGGGCCGGTTCGTGTGGCAGAGCTTCGACCACCCGACCGACACGCTCATGGTCGGCGCGGCGCTCCGTGTCGGCGGGCCGACGAAGCTCGTCAGCCGGCGGTCCACTTCAGATGGCTCGTTCGGAATTTATAGCCTCGTGCTGCAGTCCAAAAATTTGAACCTGTACATCAACGACCTCATATACGGGAAGCTGTCGGCGTCCCAGAAAATAACCGAAGCAAAGTTCACGTCGTCCCCGGAGGACATCAGCAATGCCACATCGTACGAGCTCTCGCTGGTCACAAACACCGGCAGCTTCTTCCTGGCAGGCCCCAAGTATGACAGCCGCCTGTCTTTCCTCCGGTTGGACATCGACGGCAACCTAAGAATCTACACGTACGACGACAACGTCGACTCCCAGGCGTGGGAGATAACCTTCGCGTTCTTCTCGGACAAGCCAGGCAGGATAAGCGCCTGCGAGCTGCCGAGCAAGTGCGGCAGCTTCGGTCTGTGCCAGAACGAGATGTGTGTTGGGTGCCCTTCGCCCAAGGGGCTGCTGGGCTGGAGCAAGAGCTGCGCGCCGCCGAAGCTGGGCAAGTGCGACAGTGGCGCTGTGGGTTACTACAAGGTGGCCGGAGTGGAGAACTTCGTGAGCGTGTACAACAAAGGGGAAGGAGTGGTGAAGGTGGAGGAGTGCAAGCGGAGGTGCAGCTCGGATTGCAAGTGCGCCGGATTCCTGTATCAGGAGGAGACGTCCAAGTGCTGGCTGGCGCCTGTTCTTGGAACGCTTAACTCAGTCCCCAAATCTTCCCATGTAGCTTATGTCAAGTTCTTCACAAAGTAATTTATCCAGCGTTAAAAATTCTACCATGTAACCAAATAAGAGAGGTTAATGCAATATATGTCCATCTTTGTTTCAACTGAACTAAAAAGCTCCATTTCCTAGCTACCTGAGTAAGATGTTTTCCAATCTACATATAAAAATCAACATTTCAATCTAGATATTACTACTATCTTGTACAATAATATATTTCCATAAATATAATCTAAAATCATGGCAACTTTTTATTCATTACAATAATAAATAATGTAGAAAACACTCCATATATATCTTTTTGTTTGTATATATATTTTGTCGTAAGAACCCACTGGATCTTGACTTATATGTAAAAAGTAATCATGATAGCCTTGGATACCATATAGATATCAAATAAAAAATTTTGTTTATTTGTTTCTTTTCATAATATAGTCCACTTTTATCATAACATTTCATAACTTGCTCATACGGTTTCAACTCACCACCTTCTGCATGTTCCCCACATTACATAATGACTGAACATGTTAATCCAAAATTATTGTTTTCCAAAAACTCAAACGTTACCGGAGAGAACGACGATTTTAGTACATAAGAAAAAAACATATTAGAAAATTTTAATTCATTTTTTTTTTGTAATAGATGAGATTTCTTAATTCATGAATGTGCTTTGTGCCACTCACAACCTTCTTCTCCAATCTTTTCCTTTTAGCAAGCAAGAGGTTTTATTCTTTTTGTTATCATCTCAACAGCCAAACCATAATAAGAAAAGTTGACGTTTCCGTCGGATACTGGTCTCCAAATTAATGTCCCATAGTAAAATTTGCAATAGTCAAAAGAGCCTCTTGTTTAAGCAATAGTCATATAGAGCATGCAAGGTCATGTATGAATTATGATATATCTTTTCTGGGTCACACAAGAGCACAAAAGTCATAGATTGCCAAAATCGAACAATGTATATCCAGAAAGAAATCCCAAACATTAAAAATGATCTGTAACTAAGTAAAAAGGTTTGCCCAAAAGTAGTCAATCTACCGAGCCTACTTTGCCCTTTCCCCCTTGCAATTGATTCCATTTGCCGTCCTGCAATTATTTCACGTGGACTGGTGACCGGATGGGCTCCATGCATATTAAAAGCATTCATCCAACTTGTGCTTTCAAAAAGAAGGGAAAAGAAAAAGATTAAGCATATATCTTACTACTTGCTACATAATTCAATTGGAATCAAATAAAATAAAATCAAATCAAATCAAATCCCAAGGATTCTTCCCCTGTTTCTGTGCATTATTTCAATTTCCCTCATGAATTGGATAGATATTTTGAAGATGGTGGAACAAGCAGGCAGGTCGCTGATAAATTAATAATCTTCATTATTAGGCATCTTGGAAAAGCTTATGATCAGTTTTGCATTATGACTCGCTTGTCCTCACGCGGCTGCCAACTTTTCTGTACCCTTATAATACGGCCGGATAAGTCTTGCCAGCAAATATTTTGTACACGAGAACTATAGATCCAAGATCAGCTTGTTCATTGGCGTCCCACGTCTACACGTACCATATTTTGCTCATAACTGATGGTAAAGTGACAAGCATATCCACTCTGTCTCTATAGCGACTCCATCCGCGTCGATATATCCTTGCGTTTCATGTCCACTATTGCTGCATCTTGCCGACACACGAAGCAAGATCAAGATTATATATTTATATATATTGATGGATCTTGTTCTTCTTATTTATTCTTCTTCATGGCATTACCAAGTTGTTGTTGCAGCTGGACCCTTATCTAATGATCTTAGCCAAAAGAAACGTGAAGAACTTGGCCAAACAACATGCAAATGTGGACCGACGGCACAAGTGGAAGCATTTTACGACTTCCAACCCGTGACCATTTAATGCCGGTTGAAGCCAATCAAGGAGCCTTGCTAGTTACATTGCAAACAACCATTTTAATAACTTGGATCTTGTCATCAAAATGATCTGGATTATATATCTTGATGACGACGACGACGACGACGACCATAATAATAATAATACTAATAATAATAATAATAATAATAATAATAATAATAATAATAATAATAATAATAACATGGTTCTTAATAATTTGAACATCTAAAATCATTTTTAATCAGAAAGCCACAGCCGAATGAAAATTACTACATGTTTGATTGATTACCATGGTGAACTTGAGGAGGAGGTTCTCCGCATCCCCCCTTTTATACAAAGAAAAGAACACATACACGCCCACAAGCTAACAGAGAGAGAGAGAGAGTAAGCACAATGGCCACTTCGCTCGTACCACCGATGATTCATTTCCTCTTGCTCTCCGCCCTCCTTCTCCTGCTCTCCTCCTCTGCCCCCGTCTATGGAGCTAAGAAAGTTGAGACCTTCACCTATGTCAACCAAGGCGAGTTCGGCCCCTTCATCACCGAGTACGGGGCTGATTACCGTGTCCTCCCCATCTTCACCTCCCCCTTTGAGATGGCCTTCTACAACACCACCCCGGGCGCCTTCTACCTCGCCCTGCGTATGGCCACCACGCGCTCCGAGTCCCTCTTCCGATGGGTCTGGGAGGCCAACCGCGGCAACCCGGTCGGCGAGAACGCCACCTTCTCCCTGCAGCCCAACGGCAACCTCGTCCTGGCGGAGGCCGACGGCCGCGTCGTCTGGTCTACCCAAACCGCGAACAAGGGAGTCGTCGGCCTAAGGATCAATCCCGACGGCAATGTGGTCCTGTATGACTCCAAGGGCAAGTTCGTGTGGCAGAGCTTTGATCACCCCACCGACACGCTGCTCAGCGGCCAGGTGCTCCGTGTCGGCGGCCCTAAGCTCGTTAGTCGTAAGTCGAGTACCGATGGATCCTTCGGCATCTATAGCCTCAAGCTCGAGGACGGCGGCATAACGATGTACATCAACGACGTCCTGCCCAAGCCATTGGCTTACTACAACTACTCTGACGAGGTGCTCAACTTCAGAGACAAGTCCATCATCTTCCAATGCGTTGCGGAAAGTGAGGACAACTTCGCCTGGGATTGTGAGTTCGGATCTTCCCAGGGCACTACCTTTTTGTCCAGGCCCAAGTACAACGCGACCCTCTCGTTCCTGAGACTGGACATCGACGGCAACCTCGTGGTGTACACCTACTACGACCCGGTCGACTCGCAGGCGTGGGAGAAGACCTTTGCCCTGTTCGACGATGAAATTGGTCGGCTGAGCGGCTGCCTGCTACCGTCCAGGTGCGGCGCGTACGGCCTGTGCGAGGACCAGATGTGCGTGGCGTGTCCTACGCCCAAAGGGCTGCTTGGGTGGAGCGACAGCTGCGCTCCGCCGAGCTTGAGCTCGTGCACCACCGGGAAGGCCAAGTACTACAAGGTGAAGGGGGCGGAGACGTTCTTGAACACGTACAACCAAGGAGAAGGGGTCGTGAAATTGGAGGAGTGCAAGAGGAGGTGCAGCGCGGACTGCAAGTGTTTGGGGTTCCTGTACTGGGAGAAGGAGTCCAAGTGCTGGCTCGCTCCTGTGCTTCAGACGCTCGCCAGGGTCTCCGACCAGTCTCATGTGGCATATGTCAAGTACTAGAGATACATAATTACAAGATAAAAAGAAGAATAAGGAGTTATATGTTATGTATGCATGGCATGGCGGCCGTGATGTTTGGATTTGCTTTCGTTTAATCCATCAATAGAATTCATCGCATTCTCTTATATGTCAATCTATTGAACTATGGAGAAAAGTAATCCAAGGGAATTAGATTCCCTCCCAATTTGGCTCTTGTAATGGTATGTATCTAATTAATCTGTACTTTCATATCCTGTTTTATATAATGTGCCTAAATCAACTCATTAATCTTATCGAACAAATTTTGCAATTATGTTTTTTTTTTTCTTTTCTTTTGGATTTAAACAAGTGCATGTGGACAAAAACCCTTCTTTTTTTTTTGGGAATTAAATACAGAGATGATGATATCGTTATGTTTCTCCATCGATAGTGGGGATTGGACTTGTTTAATGGCTGATGATAAGGGTGCGAGAGTAAAGGATAATGATGTTTAAATTTTTTTTTAAGCCTCATAAGGCATGCTAAGATATCTAACTATGTAATTTAATTCTTCTTTTATTCATATATAGAAGATATCAAACATGTGATGAGAAAAGAAATACGGATAAAGGACAATGTACCTTTCATTTATTTTTCATTATATTACATCTATTTATTACCTCAGGTTCTTAGTCATAACTTTTTATGGGTTATTTCAATTTTATTCCCTTAAATTATGTGCTATTTTCGTTTTCCATTAAACAATAGAAGGCCCATTTATCTCCCCCAAACTATTCCCACTTTTCAGCTTTACCCCCAAAGTAAAATATGTTGTTCTGTTCAGGTCTATATTCTTTTTCATTTAATTATAATTTTACCCTTTATAAATGTTTGAACTAAAAAAATATATTTGAGATAAGAAAAAGTACGTAAATCACTAATAGTTTTTCTATTAATTATTTCTAGTTTAATAAACAAAAAATTAAAGTTAAATAAATAGTGTTCAAAGTGACAAAAAATTAAATAGTTTAAAATAGGTTAGTGTATTTTAATAATTTAGAGGTGCCTTTAACAATAGCTCATAATTGGATGTTGTCGGAGTTAATTTTTTCTCCTCTATCATATTTGTGGCTCTTCCCTTTCTCTCTCTCCTCTCTTCATTTTTTTTTCTAGGTAAAGTTGCACAAAAATGTTCGAACTTTTATATTTGTATATTTGTTAAAGTTTAGGGCTTATGTCTAAACTAATTTGAAATAGAAGAATAGTAAGCTTATGGCATAATCAAATTATATAGATTATCATAATAGCTGAATCGATATACAAGGGTCTTATTTTAACAAATTATGTAAGAAATCAAAATTTCCGCCAATTTAAAAGTCCGTGAGTTTTAGAAAAAAAAAACAAAAGTTTAGGCTAAATATACAATGGTAAGAAAAAAGTTTGTATTTTCTTGCACGAATTACCCATTTTGCTCACATCTTGCTTTATTTCTTCCTTATTTCTCTCCTATTTTCATCTTTATGGCTTCTTTAATTTTATTTTCTCTTTCCTCAATTAAATTTTCTTTTTTCTTTATGTACATGTTCTCTCATTTCTTGCTATATTCTTTTTTCTCTCTTGTTTTTTCTCTTAATGCCTCTATTTCTCTCTCCTTTCTTTTTCTTATTTCCTTATTTTTAATATTTTTTCCTTAGATGTTGCCAACTCCAAAAGATAATTTTATCATTTATTTAATTTATTTTGATTTTTTTCCCATTGCTCATATCAACAAAATACCTAATTAACTCTTTCTGCCGTCTAAAATAGGCAATATGAATTTCTCAAAGAAATGCACTCGTGAATTTGCTAAAAAAATGCATTTAACTTACTATTTATTTTAATATAAACTTATTATTTAATTGTTTACACCTAAAATACACTTTTTCAATTTGTCTAATTAAAACTTAAATCCTACATATTTACTTGATTTTTTATACAGCCATAAACTTCTTCTTATGTTAAACACATAATATTAGGTAAAACATCTAGATCCATTCACCAATTAATATTTAGAAGATCATGTTGTTTAAGCATATTGTTTCCTAATTGGATAAATTATATATTTTCATCAAAGTTAAAAAAAAATAATGTGATATTATTATTTCCATATAAATTCATCATAAGGATATGACAATCTTTCAAAACTTGGTAAACAAATACTATTTGAACTACAATTTTAACATAGAAGCCACAAAATAATTTACCCTAAGAGATTGAGAGGCCAAGAAAAAACCAACACTCATTGCAAACAAAAAAAAATGAAGTTGGAGAGATAATAGAAGAGGTGAAGTGAAGAAAGAAGATTAACACTATTTCTACAATTTAATGTGATATTAATTTACCCTAAGAATAGAAGGGGTAAAATCACCAACGAAATTTTGAAGGAGCATTAACAATATTTCTCGAATTGTTCAAGCAATCATGGTTAGAACCTATTGCCCATGATGGCCTTGTTCTTTGCATGGAAGTTGTGAAAAAATGAAATTTGAAGGATGATAATGCGATCAAAATGCACTAGTAAGCATACTAATTTGCAAGGAAAGCATTCATTTTTCTAGTCCTCTAATTTAAAAAAATAATAATATAAATTGAGTGATAATTGATAAAATATAATATACTAGGAAAACTTTATGCAAATAAATAATATATAGGAAATTTACCCAGTTAATTTGTTACTTTGATTTAAGTTCAGGAACAAAATTGATAGGAACTAATAAGTGTTATAAATGCACATACATGATGATCATATTATCTCTATATCATAGCATTATGATGTGATTTAAGCTTTATTTGATATCAATTCCTCAAAGAAATGTGATATGCATGCAATTTCAATTGATTATGCAGGTTCAACCGACATTGGAGGGTCGAACCGAAACCAATAGTGCATGGATAGGTTCAACAGACTGCAACCACATGCCAGACCATAGTGACAACTCCATACGCCCGTAGTGACGCCCATCAGCTCGTAGCCAAGCCTCCAAGGCCGTAGTGCCTCCTTTCTTGATCGTAGCGGCAAGCTTCAAGGCCGTAGCGGTTCTTTTCTGGTCGTAGTGAACTTGGAGGGACCGTAGAGCATCACACTCTGGCCATAGTGTATTCCATATGAAGCCATAGCAGCTTGTGAGTAGTCGTGAGTAGTTGGTTTGTGAATAGTGGTATATAAGGGGTAATTAGGGTTTGGGGAAAGGAGAGCCGTTTTTGCAGGGTAAAGGCCCCTTAGGGGGCCGAATTTGGAGGATCCATTGTGAAGATTTTGAGGCTTGTTTTAGGATTTTAGTGCTTGTACATATTTGTAAAAGGTATGGTAGAATGTTTAAGTGTTAAACTTTGATTTATGCTAATGTTGGTGTTTGACTCGTTGGATTTCTAGTTTAATGATGTTTTCTTCTCTTATTTTCCTCTCTTTTCTCTCTCATTATGTGTAACTAATCTCCCTTGCTTTAGAGTTAGATGAAGTTTAGGATTTAATTGCTTTGGAATAGTGATTATGCATGTGTGTGATTCTTTTACTTGGTGAACGTGTCGCTAGATTTTCATAAGATTAGTTACCTCATTTAAGTCAATCAAGGTTGTTAAGTGATGAAACTCATCTTATTCAACTAGTAGCTTTGCTAAGTAAGATAAATGCGTGCTATCTAAAATTAGAAGTACCTTGTATTACTTCTTGATGATCATGAATGAAATGCAACTATGTTGTTAGAGTGAATGCCTTGAAAGAGGAATGCATGATTATTGGAGTGAAGCAGGAATCTATAGCATGTTGAATCACTTTCCTATGCATGAACACCCAAGATGGATTTGAAACTCTATAACATCTCTCTTATATATATTTTCTGTAGGATCTGGATGGCACCAAGAGGGGG
>LTAE01007428.1:0-20121 GCA_001647135.1 Pontederia paniculata
TTTTAGCATGTATCGAGTCTGATGTACGAGCTATGAGCTCAAGACTATATATAAGCCATGGGCTTAGATGTATGTGAGTTAACTTCATGTATTCTCATGATTATATATGTGAGTTATTGATCGTTTTCCGCTGTGCTATATTGCTGTGATTTATCGTCTTCCGCTGTCGTAGTGTATCGTTTTCTCGTACCGCCTCGGGAGCCTCCTCGACGCGTGTCGGATATCGATTCGACCACGTGTGGGGCGCGCTCGCGGGGCGTTACAGAACCCACTGCAATGGCTACGCCACTGTCTTCCACCTTCTAGTTGGGATCAAGATGAGTAGGATACATGTTTCCTCGTGTTTTGTGACATAAATGGATGTCTTTTATGACATGAAGACCATGCATGTTATATTTTCTCGTGTACTTGACACATTTATATCATGTGACTATGACATTATGTCATTGTATTATGTGATTGTTATTTTGTAGTAGTTATTTGGAATTTGTGTGTTATGTGATGTTATTGTTATTTCAAGTTAATGCAAAGTCAATATTTTTATTTTATTAATTTATTTGTAAAAAAATAAATTTTGCGAGCAATTAGTGACCAAATAGAGAGCGTTTAACAGTAATTTACAATAAAATTTTCATCATTTTTTTGGATTTTTACGAGGGAAATAGCGAGTATATTATGGGTGATTTGCGAGCAATTAGAGAAGAAACGACGACCAAATAATGAGAAATTAGCGAGAAAACTGTCCGACAAATGTTTTTCCCTTAAAATATAATGAATAGGTTTAATGATAATAGAATGAGCAAATTACGAGCAAATGTTGACCAAATATTGAGGCATTAGTAAGGAGAATTTATTGTTGCTAATTACAAGTATTTTTTTAGCGAGCAAAGAGTTCCTCCCTAATTGGTCGCTAACTACTGAATTGTTACAAAATCAATCAAAATTTTATGATTACAAAAAATTTTAAGGTTAGAGAAACTAGAATTTTCCAGAAATTATTTTTATAGAACGAATAATGAATTCCAAATGGACAATGTGTCAAATCTTATCAAGTGATGAAAAAAATCAAGATTTTGAGTATGTGATCAAGTGACTTCATATGAGATTAAATTAAGGAAAGAGTTAACTATGCCACACCATAAATTTTCAATGTTAGTCATGCTAAAGTTTTTCAATCATGAATGTTAAAGTGTTATAAGAATTAGCCAATGTGATCCAAGGAAGATCCTAAAAGAATGAAAGAAAAAGGTTAGGAATGCCTTAACTACTTTAATTGATTTGACCAATATTGATCATATTAAGATTTTTTTATAGTACTAGTTAACATTAATATTGATCAATTGGGTAACAAAATCATCATGTCGAGTATACATGATACTAAAAATATATATATCTTAATTAGATTATCAAATGTTATGTATCCCGATTAATGATTTCTACTCATCTATCATCATTGATATCAACTGGAAGGGAAATGAAACATATTCAATTTTTTTAACTCACATTCTAATATGAGTTTGGATAGTTTTTCATTATGCAAACACTATGAATGATCTATGAATAAATAAATGGACCTATTGTTGGAATATGACTCATGTGATTCTTGTTTATCAAGTAAACTACTTATGGATATATGTTAGAAAATGATCTTCTTACTAGAATATGATATGGATAGTATAAACAGATTCCTTAAAATCTACTTTTCGTAGGATTTGGAGTTATCTCGATTGAAATTTTATGTGAATAGCTATGCTTAGTATAATAACCCATTGTCAAACTACCCTACCATATTGGTGATTGAACTATAAAATGCATAGATAGTGCTTAGAAATCGAGTTAGGATAGAATAATCTAGAAGTAAATATATGCACAAATAATCTTTGATATAAAACTACAACTAAAAGATATGAAATAAGGAAAAAATATGAACCTTTCATCTTTTAGATGAGTATACCAAAAAATAATAATATTGATGCTACTTTGAGATTTTCTAGCAACAAATAATAAAATAACAAAATTTTGAGTACTATAAGTAAGTTATACTTCATGTTGAAACTGTTTCTAAGATCTCAATAGAGTGTACTTGATGGTATGATTTATGAAGTCCTGAATTATATAGCAAATATTCTTTGGAAATCGAGTTACAGGTTCAATAAAGAATAATGTTGCAAGATATTTATTATGCTAGAATAATTTGTCCCCATGTCAATTTAGAATGTTGTGCGTGGGTGATGATTAAGATGCATAGGTTGATGCTTTAATGTTTACAGTATGAAGATAAATCAAGAATCATATTATATCTAAATTGTCTTGGGATAAATATATTGATGAAGGATATATCAATGTTATTCCATTGATTGGACTATGAGTAAATGTTCAATAATTTGAACTACACGAGATGGAATGAGTAGGGATGGTTGTAGAAGGATTAAATAATGCTTGATTATTGATGAATCGTAATGGGAGATAAAGGTCATATGCAAGTCTTTTGATGACCATTTAAGTTATATTTAAATTTGAAAAGAGTTTATTTTTAAATATATTATAATGTAGCAGCTCGATTTAATGAAAAAAATAAAGAAAAAGGTAGGTTACTTGGGACCTAAATAATGTAAATGATCTTGAATTTGATATTGTATGTGTTTATTGGGTCGAAATAATGAAGATGATTTTGCCTTAGATCTTATATGTGATAATCCAATCTTTGGGACTATTTTATTTGAAATCATTCTCGGAATTATATATATATATATATATATATATATATATATATTGCAAAGAGGAGGTCAATAAAAAAAAGAAATAGTAGTCAATCAAAGGTCCAACTAATCACCACGTCCCGTTCGCTGTCTTTGTTTCTATTGCATTCTAAGATCTCGTGCATTGGAACCCATGGTTATGGACCCGAATCCATTAGTATGGAACATTAAGGGCCTTAACAGGAGTTTCCAATTGGCTGAAGTATCTCCACACCGAGACTCAAATCTGGCTAAATGTTCTTTGGAAGTCTCTTACCCATTCTCGTTCGATCACAGCATGTCTAAATTTGGGTTCATGATTACTAGAGAGGTAGGATAGGACAAGCGCAGCGGAACGTAGTGAACCGTTAATCGGTGAACGCGTGAGAGAATGAACGAGAACATAAAGCCAATAAGCCGTTAGAGTTATAGTTATTTTGGAATGTACCTGTTGTAATATATATATATATATATATATATATATATAGAGAGAGAGAGAGAGAGAGAGAGAGAGATTTTCATTCTTTAGATCGATGAGATGCAATGTTAATAATGTTATGTTCATGTTATTTAGTTATGTGCAAATTCATTATTTCTATTTCAAATAGGTTTTGAATATGTTACACAAAAAACATAAAAAGATATATGGTTGTGTAGCTCTTGAAGTCTAATTTTAGTAAATACTAGTTTCATCCTGATTCGAGGTCTATATAATATGTCTAAAATACTAAGTTTGTGTCATGTTATCCCGAGAAAGTGTGTCTGACTTAAAAAATATACCATAAATCATACATATCAAATTATGATATGAAATTTATGGAGTAGTACATGCTTGCGCATTTTGTATCAGAACATGGAATGTACTTAAAAGAATAAATATATAGTGAATTATGAATTTTTTAAGGCTTACCTGTAATAACAATCGGTGTAAGCTAATAGACAATATTGTAGAATTTCTTAAGAGTAAAAGGTAAGTAGATAAAATATGTGAATTTTATATGTAAATCCTTTAAAAGACTAATTTGAATGAAAAATAGAATTATGCTAAATGGATATCGATGGATTAAGTTATAGATCTTATATTGCAATGTTTGAAATATGTCTAAGGCTTTTTTTAAATTAATGTCTTATTTTAAGTTGTCCCAAAGGATTTGTATTTTATGTTATCATTATTGATAAGATATTGTAAGTGAACTTTCACCGACTTACATGTTCACGTTGATGGTGGATCATATTGTTTATCTCTTAGCTTTTATGGCTAATTATTTATACAAAATTATGACATATTTTCTATTATCATTCAAAATTCGTAATCAAATCTCATAATATGTTGATGACTACATAATCCCTCATATGAAATATATTAATTTTATATCTAATTTGATACTAATAAATTCCCCTACCAAATGATTGATATGAAATGATTTCATTATAATCATACTATGTGATTCTTCTTTGATTTGAATTCTAAAAATAAATATATCATTCTATCTCTAATTTGAATGATCAATAATTCTATATGATTATTCATATTCAATCATTTTTATGATGTTCTAATTAGTCATCCTGATTACAAAGTATAAAGTAATTGTATGATGATACTCATGTCATAAGGCCTTATATGAAACCCCAATCATCATTGGTTCATATCGATGCATCATGATGTTTCATAATTAAGTTTCAATTTATTCACCTATTGGACTTCATAACTTAATACAGTACATCTCTCCTAGAATTTAATTTTGCTTAAATTTGATTATTGATGTATGCACGACATATGATGCTTGTTGTGTTGGTGAAGGCCATGGACACTAGAGTCCTTTTCCTAAATTTGCAGTGTCACCGGGTTGTATTTTCCTATTTTCGAAACTAATTATGAATTACATAATTTTTGTATGAGATATGAAACTCGTACGTTATCATATTTCTTAAACTTTCACATATGTGTTTTTGTATGTTCAATTAGTTCCTATTTTGTATTTTTGACAAAAGGATTATTAGAAAAAAAAATTCAAACGTCATAACAAAATCAAATTTAAACATTTATGCAGAAAAAAATCAATTATCATGACATGAATTTCAAAATAAAATACTAAACTGAACAACTTACATCAAATTTAACAAATTACTAAATATATGAGCTAACAAAAATAGATATCAATTCATAATATCCAGAACAAATAATAAGCTTTATTAGTTTCTCACTTATTTTCATTGTAAGCTAGTAATTTACTAATTACCAAATGGAGGCAAGTTTGTTCCAAAAACAAATTTTCCTAACATTCATAGGAAGTGAGAAGAAGAATTTAATGAAAGTAAAGACCAAACAATAAAGAGTATAAAAACTTTTCATAAAATAATCCTAAATAAATTACTTGTGTTGACCGAGAGATAAAAAATTGCAGAATCCCGCGTAGTAACGCAAGTAAGAAGGAGCATAAATTGTATTCTCTTCTCTGACTAGTCAAGGCTATATTCAAATTAAGGTTTATGCCATGTAAGTATGTCCTTGCAGCATCCCCGAGTGTGCATTTTGACCTGTGTATTGTGTTTTTTTGGGGGGCATTACATTTTTTACCTTAATAATTGGGTTAGGTGTAATGGTAAGTATCTCCTCTTCACTTAATGTATTGAATTTGAGTCTTATACAAATAAAAAAAATCTTGAGAGACACACCCATCATAGACAATCGGACAATATGATCTGTTTTTGCGGTAGATTTTTCGATCACAAATAAAAAATCAGTCACAAATGCATCTTTGGCATACTTTTGAAATTGAGTCGAATAATCCGTCCATCTCAAATTGAGATGGATAGAAAAATCCGCCTCAAATTGAGAGAGGTTGTACATCTACCACAAATATTTGAATAAATAAAAAACAAATTAAAATAAGAAATTTTACAAACTATTATCTTTGTCCATATCTTCATTTTCATTTCCTCCCCTATTCATCATATGTTTTATCTTTTTCTTTTGCGCTCGTCGAGTTTGTTCCATCTCTTATTGCATTTTGTTGTTTCAATTTGTTGATGCATTTCTATAAGTCGTCGATGCCATGAATTTGTTATATGCAAATATATACTATCAAGTGCACTAATCGTTCAAGTAATATAATGTAACAAGTACAGAGTTATCGATTCCATGGAGAAAAATTAATGGACTATCTATTTTCAAAGATTAATATGAGACAACATTAGGTATAGATTAAATTTAGTTACGGAGAATCAAAATAAAAAAAATAATGATGTCTAGGGTCTGGATGATAATGATCAGTAGGAATAACACTTGCAAACTCCCACAAAATCGTAATGACAATAAATTAGATGGACTAGGGACACCTATGATATGACCTCCCTTAATGGGTAAACTAACTATCCCAATGTTTAGCGATTGAGAGGATACTTAACGGATCTACCCTCATATTGTCAGCATGGGATGCAGTAAATTGTCTATACTATTTGACCACCCTTAACAAGTTGATTCAACGGACCACAAACTAGATCGCCCTTAATGGGTCAATACAACATGACATGAATTACAATAAAATATCAATCACACTGCATAGTTAATGATCAAATTAAGTCATTGAAAGCTTCAAGTAATCATGTTCATGAAGAAACAAAATAAAACCAATAACGAAAATTGTCAATAGATTCACAAGTCTTACCCTAGAAATTAGAACTATTACATGCCAAAATCAATATATAAAAAATTTAGAAACAAAATAAATCCGTCCCAACACTTAGTAGAACAAGTGTCTTCTGAACGTCAAGTAGGCTCTGAATGATCTTTTGGACGAGTGTACCGTTCAGGTTCCTTCTCGGTAGCCCTTCGAAGTGCTCCCATGTTCCTGGATTCAAAGCTCTGGTTGAAGGCTCCTAGCATGTGGCTCAATGTCTTCAAAAGGTGTACTTATCCTCAACACCTCAAGTTAGGGTTTTCTTAGGGCTCTCATGAGTTAAGAAACATTTCCTTCTCATTACATGGAAACCCTTCCTTTGAACTCGAAACCACATCAATGTTGAATCTAGGATCCCGAGATTGTTTTGAATGATCACAAATTTGTAAGTGAACTCAGCCTGTACTGATGAACTTGTTTGAGCTGATTTCTGTAACAGGATATATTCAAGTTCAGTACAGCGGTCGACCTGAGCTAAAGGAATGGACGACCACTGGACACGTAATTTATACATGAAGAACCATATGTGTGCAGTGAGCGTCCTATGAATATAAGCGGTCGACCAGTATCAAGCTGATTGACATGAAGAGGAGAAGCAGAGCATAAACGGTCGACCAAAGAAGAAGAGAGGTTGATGGATAACGGGGGAGTGTATATGGAGGAGGAAGGCACANGCTCTCTCACTCTGATGCTGGTCGACCGCTTCATATACTTAGGACGCCCACTGCACACATATAGTTCATATATAAATTACGAGTGCAGTGGTCGTCCATTCCTTTAGCTCGGGTCGACCACTATACTGAACTTGAATATATCCTGTTACAGAAATTAACTCAAACAAGTTCATCAGTACAGGCTGAGTTCACTTACAAATTTGTAATCATTCAAAACATTCTCGGGATTCTAGATTCAACACTTATCACATTAGTGACTTTGAGGATTGCTTTGTTGTGACTTTGAGTGGCTCATGAGTCTTTAGAGGCTTCGACAATAGGTCAGTAGGGTTGAATAGGCCATGACCGAAAATGATGCTCAAGAAATCCATTTGTTGCAAGGCTGGAAGAAGACCAGAAAACATGAACTAGGTAGCAGCTGATCTACCGGTCCCCCATCATCATTAACACTGTCGCTCCTAAACATTCAATGCATGACGACCTCATCATTAATTTTGTGAAGATGATTAACCCTTTATCTTATCCACATGTTAGTCCTTAGAATTATAGAAGAATTCCACAACATCTATATTTAGAAAAGAAATGATTCGACATGAATTGAATCTGAAAAATAACGGTCAAGGCCCGTGACAGGCCTGTCATGGCCAGTGAAGGCTCCGTCATGGCCATGACCGAACAACCACGTTTCATTCAACATGGTCACGACCCGTGACAAACTTGTCACCGTCGTGACTGAACAGTCGGCTCTTCCAAGTTGTATGGTCACAACTCATGACAAATATCTCACGACCGTGAACAAACCGTGTCATTCCTTCCTATTTTTTGTCATGGCCCGTGACATAGTAGTCACGATCGTGACCGAAGTCAGTTACCCAGTTCGACGTCACAGTTCGTGACCGAACTTTCATGACCTCGCATCATTGCCCGTGATGGAAGAATCACGACCATGACTGGAGAACTTCTTGTACCTAACGTCATGGCCCGCGACCAATTGGTCACGATCATGACCGAAAGGAAATTTCCTTCTCGCTATTGTCACGGTGCGTGACCAGATGGTCACGGTCGTGACCGAAGGGCGTGATCTATGCTCTACTCTGTCACGACCCATGACATGCTCGTTACGACCATGACCGAGACTTCCTAGGGCGATTTATCGCCCCTTTCTTCTCATGCTCATTCCAGGATTTTTCCTCACCGATATTTTCATCTTATGTGGATCAATAAAATTACGTTTTCTACAGGTTTTAATCTTAAGGACCCCATCATAGACATCTTGCATTCATATAATGATCTATCTCTACTCAATCACATCATATAGTCAATAAAATCTTTCTAGGGCATGAACATCATAAACTTTTCATAAGCCATAGAACTCAACGTTCATAGCATAATATCATCATATAAAATCTTTCATACATCAAGAGAAAACCTAACATGCAATGATTTATCATAAAAAACCCATTCCAAAGGGATCTGCCAAGTTACATACCTTGTTTGCAGAATTTTCTCTTGTTGTTCTTTGTGCCCTAATTCTTCTTCCTCAATCTCTTAAATCTCTATCACGTTATTCCCCTCACGATCTCCTAAGGGTGTAATACAGATTTAGGAGATAAGGAGATAGAAAAATTACAGCAGGGTTTTAAGTTCTTTTTTATCTTACCTTTCTTCTTGATTAGGGAAAAGAGAGAAGAAAACTTCTGGCGGCTAGGGTTTGAAGAGAAAAAGCCAAAAGGGTTGCCATATTTTCTTAAGGGGTCTATTTATATGGCCCAACTAATCATATCTGATTTTTCCTAATTATTTATTTTAAGAAAATCCTGAGTATTACACTATAACCTTCTTTAAGAAAGAATTCGTCTTTGAATTCAAAATGAAGATAGAAGCTTATCAAACAATGTGGGAAACTCCAATTCCTAGGTTGCTTCACTTTTCCGATGGCGACTCCATGCTACCTTGACTAATGCCACTTTCTTATTGCCTTGTCGTTAAAGTCGGCGCTCCAAGATCTTCACTAGTTGTTCCTTCATAAGTGAGGTATTCTTTCAGGTTCGGTTCTTCCATCCGAATTACATTGGAGTCATCATGCTTGTACTTTCTCAACATGGATACATGAAAGACATTATGCACTCGCCCATAAGAAAGAAATAGAGCCAATCTACATGCTCCTTCGCCAATCAGCTCTAACACCTCAAAAGGGCCTACATAATGAGGGCTTAGCTTACCTCTCTTGCTAAGCCTCATGATGCCTTTAGTTGGTGATACTTTCAGCATGACTTTATCTCCTACACTAAGCATATGTTCCCGACGTCCCTTGTCTACATAAATTTTTTGATGACTTTGTGCAACTTTCATCCTCTTCCTAATCAAATCAACCTTGTCTGTATATTCCTGTATCACATTTGGGCCCAGCAGTTTGCATTCACCCACCTCACTTCAACACGGTCGGTGAGCGAAATGACCTTCCATATAGTGCTTCAAATGGTGTCATACTTATGCTAGAGTGATAACTATTGTTGTAAGCAAACTCTATCAATGATAGATGATCATCTCAACTACCATGCCAATCCAATGCACATGCCCTAAGCATGTCTTCCAATATTTGGATTGTTCTTTCTGATTGCTCATTTGTCTGTGGGTGAAGTGCAGTACTGTAATTCAGCTTGGTTCCAAAGGAGTCTTGGAAACTCTTTCAAAACCTTGCTGTGAATATAGAATCCCTATATGACACAATAGATACATGAATCCCATGTAGTCTGATGATCTCTCTGATATATAGATTCATCAAACTTTCTACTGGTTGTTTCCATCTAATAGGGAGGAAGTGAGCAGATTTGGTCAGTTTGTCTACAACTACCCATATCGCACCATGTCCCTTTTTCATCTTGGGTAGACTTATCACAAAATCCATTGCAATATGCTCCCACTTTCACTCCAGGATGCTCAAAGGTCTAAGCATACCATAAAACCTCTGGTGTTCGATTTTTACCTACTGACTTACAATGCATCTAGATACATATTTAGCTATTTCTCTCTTCATATTATTCCACCTGATAAGTGAATGAAATGAATGCAAATCGACTCCTTTTGATATTAAAGTTGACTTTATTATTTATGTCCAATATTCGGAGATCTACACAAAGTTGTATTTGTTTTGACAGGAGACGACATGCACACGAAATCAAGAAAATATCA
This sequence comes from Pontederia paniculata, assembly GCA_001647135.1. Lineage (NCBI taxonomy): Eukaryota > Viridiplantae > Streptophyta > Magnoliopsida > Commelinales > Pontederiaceae > Pontederia > Pontederia paniculata. The sequence continues at coordinate 10,285 of LTAE01007428.1, forward strand.
ACTTTCTAGAGAGAATACGATCGCCCCGACAGAGAGAATACGGACGTACAATGCTGAAGGAAGAAAGACAACTGAATGGAGGTAGAACACTGTCAGACCAGAGTGAAGAATATGGCCGTATTGCACAACTTGAACAAATTTCGGTCCGACCGTATTTGATGTGTATGACCGTATTGTACTGCAGTCTGAATTACGATACAATATCGATACAACCGTATTGGACTTTTTGGTCCACCCGTATTGGCAGTTCTGAAGGCCGTTTTTGAATATTTTTATGGGTAGTTTGGTCATTTTGTAATGGATGAATGTTTGGAGATTTAGAAAGTATAAAAGGAGAGAAATTAGGTCGATGGAAATGGGGGAACGACGTAGAACGAAAAAGAAGACTTATGGAGAAGGGATAGATCTAGATTTTGAAAAATCTCAAGGACACAATTTTTGTAATTTCTGAACCTATTCGTATCTTCTTGTTTTGGATTTGATGAACATGTTTTTCGTAATGGAATCATTGTTCTTATCTCTTATGATGCGTGGCTAATTTCTCTAATGTTATAGGGTTTGGAGAAAATTGGGGGTTTTGTATGTTTTCATTAGATGATCTATTGTGATGTATGAAAGTCATCTAACAATCTCTCATGTGCAGATCTAAACGTGATTAGCTATCCTTTTAGGTTATTCTAGGTCTTTTTGGGGATGAAAATCTTCTGATAAACTTGTCTTTGTTAGATGATCTATAACTCTTGCCCTAGAAATAGGTTTTTGTTATAGAAACTTATTGTCGTGGACTTGATATGAGGGTGGTTTTTATATGTTAAAGACGAAAGTGTTTGTATATGAAAATTTCTAAGTTTGTATGATCTTGAAAAAGATATATATAAAAAGAATTGAACGATACCGAATCACCAATTACATATTGCTTAGAATTCATATAAAAATTCCCAATTTGATTCAACCCTAGAACATCCCAATCTTTCTGAGAATTTCTTATCGAACTTGTATCTCTTTAGTCGTTATAGTATAGAACATTTCTTTTATTGCACGATTACTTTATTTTCTTTTCACTCACCGATAATTGAGTTTAGATAATAACAAAAACATTTCAAATTTAATATTTGCAACCTCTCCCTGTGGGTTCGATATCTTTTATTACTACATAGGATTATATGCACTTGCAGAATTGCTATCAAGTTTTTTTATTGTTCTTTCTGATTGCTCATTTGTCTGTGGGTGAAATGCAGTACTGTAATTCAGCTTGGTTCCAAAAGAGTCTTGGAAACTCTTTTAAAGCTTGTTGTGAATCTAGAATTCCTATCTGACACAAAAGATACATGAATCTCATGTAGTCTGATGATCTCTCTGATATATAGATTCATCAAACTTTCTACTGGCTGCTTCCATCTAATAGGGAGGAAGTGAGCATATTTGGTCAGTCTGTCTACAACAACCCATATCGCATCATGTCCCTTTTTCGTCTTGGGTAGACTTATCACAAAATCCATTGTAATATGCTCTCACTTCCACTCCAGGATGCCCAAAGGTCTAAGCATACCATAAGGCCTCTAATGTTCGATTTTTACCTGCTGACTTACAATACATCTAGATACATATTTAGCTATTTCTCTCTTCATATCATTCCACCAGAAGGTCCTTTGCAAGTCTTTATACATTTTGATACTCCCCGAGTGAATGGAAAATTCAGATTTGTGACAAGCGCCTCCTTCCTAACTGAATTATCATTAGGAACCCATAATCTGCCTCTATACCTAATTCCTCCATCCATAGACATAACAAAATCTTCAGCTTGCTGACTGCACCTCTTGGTCATGTGTCTATATTCTGGATCCACCACTTGAGTAAAGACAATCCTATTCACTAAACTCACTTGCACCTGGTGGACCATCAAAATTGCACATGATCTACTAAGTCTTGGATTCCACTGGAAAAAGATCCTTCATTTGATTACATTTATGTACCCTCAAGCAAGCTAGTGATCCTTTCCACTTCCTGCTTAATGCATCTGCAATTGAATTGACTTTCCCTAGATGGTATCCTATTACAAATTCATAGTCTTTTAGAAACTCCATCTACCTGTGTTGTCTCATGTTCAAGTCCTTCTGGGTGAAAATAAACTTCAGGTTCTTGTGATCAGTGAAGACTTAAAAGTTTCACCATACAAGTAGTGTCTTCAAATTTTCAGGGCAAACACTACTACTGCCAACTTCAGATCATGTGTGAGATAGTTGACTTCGTGCTTCTTGAGATTCTTGGATGCATAAGACACTACCTTGCCATTTTGCATGAGTACACAACCGAAACCTATGCCACATGCATCACTGTACACTACATACCCACCACTTCTAGAAGGGATGGTGAGTATCCATGCCATCGTCAATCGAGTCTTTAGCTCCTGAAAACTCTGCTCACACTTTTGGGACCATATGAACTTTGTACCCTTCATTGTCAGATTTGTAAGGGGCGACGCTATCTTGGTAAAATCTTTGATAAATCTCCTGTAGTATCCTGCAAGTCCCAAAAAGCTGCGAATTTCTTCCACATTCTTTGGTTGTGCCCAGTTTGAGACTGCTTCAACCTTAGCAGGGTCCACCGCGATTCCCTACTTAGACACTATGTGCCCAAGGAACATTATCTTGTTCAACCAAAATTCGCACTTGGACAATTTTGCATATAATTGGTGCTGCCTCAAAGTTTCTAGCACGATCCTAAAGTGTTCCCTGTGTTTCTCTGGGCTTGCCGAATAGATCAGAATGTCGTCAACAAAGATGATGAAGAACTGATCCAAATAGGGTATGAACACCCTATTCATTAAATCCATGAATGTTGTAGGTGCATTCATCAACCCGAATGACATTCTTAGGAACTCGTAATGCTCATACCTAGATCGAAAAGCAGTCTTAGGTATGTTCTCCTCAGCAATCTTGAGCTGATAGTAACTGCTCCTCATATCGATGTTGGAGAAAATTGTTGCTCTCGAGAGTTGGTCAAAAAGATCGTCAATCCTTGGGAGAGGATATTTGTTCTTCACTGTTACTTTGTTGAGCATCCTATAGTCAATGCACAACCTGAAAGAGCCATCCTTCTTCTATACAAACAAGACTGGTGTGCTCCATGGTGAGACACTCGGTCTGATGAATCTTTTATCCAGTAACTCCTGCAGTTGCTTCTTCAATTCCTGCATTTCAGTTGATGTCATTCGATATGGAGCTTTAGAAATAGGAGACGTCCCTGGTAGCAATTCTATCCTTAACTTCACCTCTCGCTATGGGGATAATCCTGAGATGTCTTCTGGAAACACCTCTGTAAAGTCTCAGATGACTTCTAGTTTTTGTGGATCCTTTTCCTTGGCTTCAGTGTTGATAACATTGGCCAAGTATCCTCTACATCCTTTTTCCAGCATTCAGTGAGCTTGCATTGCTGGCACCAGTATTTTGCTTTCTTTTGATGGTCTGCCTCTGACAACAACTTGTAGACCGTTACGTGGGCCAATAATAACTTTCTTCTTCTTGCATAACGACATGACATCATGGTAGGACAATCAACCCATACCTAAGATGACATCGTAGTCCTTCATGGGAAGGACAATTAGATCTGCTGGATACTCCTTGCCTTCCACCGTAATTGGTACATTTAGAATGTACCTAGTGGCTTGTAGGGGGCCCGTGGGTGTAGTGATGTTTATGGTGTGACTCATATCATACAACAAAAAATTCAAGGCAAAAGCACAATAATGAGATATGAATGAGGTGGCACCCGAATCAAATAATACAGAGGTAGATAGTCCAGCTAAAGAGATAGTACCTCTGATACATCATCATTGTTGTTGTTAGCTACACCTGCTTCCATGTTGTGAACTCTGCCCTGTATAGCTCTATTGGCACCTCCTACAACCTTGGGGTTTTGTCTTCCTTATTCTTGTCTGGGCAGTCTCTGATATAATGCCCAAACTTCCCGTAGTGAATGTAGGCTCCAATCTTCATGCGACATTCACCCTGATGATAGACCCCGCAATGCTTGCAAGTCTCCTGTGGTGGCTGAGGCTGCTGCCTTGGTGGAGGGGCATTGCGAGAAACATAGGGTCTTGCCCGATTATCTCTGCGATTTTCGTGCCTATTGTAGTGTTGGCACTGCTAATCCCACTTTGACTTATTTTGCATAGGCTGGTGCATTGGGGCCTTCCCTTTAGCTTCCTTGCGTCGTTCGACAACATCCTTCTCCATTCGCCCAACCAATTCAGAAGTTGTGCTAAGGGTTCTACAATCGTTTGCCATAGTTAGGGTTCGAAGTTCTGGAATCAGACCTTGAACAAAACGGTCTGTTTCGTCCTCATCATGTTTCAACTTGTAGAAGCTCTCTAGTCGGACAAACTAATTGTGATAATCTTCTACAGTCTTATTCCCTTGTTGCAGCTCTAGGAATTCACGCTGCTTATGATTGCGCTGGTAGGTAGTGGACTAGCGTGTCTCAAATAATTTTCTGAAATCCTTCCAGGCAATCACTTCTTGATCAAAAAGTTGGTGGCTTTGGTTGTCCACCATCAATCTTTTGCATCCTTTATCAAGCGGTGCGCAACATATAGGACTTTCCTGTCCTTCGCACACTACATAAGTGCGAAGAGTTCTTCCATGGATATCAGCCAGCGTTTCACCTCCACTACTCCTTCCATACTTAGAATAGAAATGATTCGACATGAATTGAATCTGGAAAATAGCGGTCACGACCTTTGACAGGTTTGTCATGGCCTATGAAGGCTCCGTCACGGTCGTGACCGAATGGACATGTTTCATTCAACATGGTCATAGCCTGTGATAAACTTTTCACGGTCGTGACCGAACAATCGGCTCTTCCAAGTTGCATGATCACGACCCGTGACAAATATGTCACAACTGTGACCGAATGGTGTCATTCCTTCCCATTTCTTTTCACGGCCCGTGACATAGTAGTCACGGCCATGACCGAAGAGGTTACCCAGTTCGACGTCACGGTTCATGACCGAACTCTCACGACCTCGCATCACGGCCCGTGACCAATTGGTCACGGTCGTGACCAAAAGGGAATTTCTCGCTCGTTATTGTCACTTCTCGTGAACAGATGGTCATTGTCGTGATCGAAGGGCGTGAACTCTGCTCTACACTGTCACGGCCCATGACGTGCCCGTCACGGCCGTGACATGCCCATCACGGCCGTGACCAAGACTTCCCAAAGCAATTTATCGCCCCTTTCTTTTCCTATTCATTCCTGGATTCTTCCTCACCGATATTTCATCTTATGGAAATCAATAAAACTATGTTTTCTACAAGTTTTAACCTTAAGGACCCCATCAGAGACATTTTGCATCCATATAATGATCTATCTCTTCTCAGTCACATCATATAGTGAATAAAATCTTTCTAGGGCATTAACATCATAAACTTTTCATAAATCATAGAACTCAGCGTTCATAGCATAATATCATCATATAAAATCCTTCATACATCAAGAGAAAACCTAACATGCAATGATCTATCATGAAAAACCCATTCCAAAGGGATCTGCCAAGTTACATACCTTGTTTACAGGATTTTCTCTTGTTGTTCTTTGTGCCCTAGTTCTTCATCCTCAATCTCTTAAATCCCTATCTCGTTCTTTCCCTTCACGATCTCCTAAGAGTGTAATACAAATTTAGAGGATAGAGAGAGAAAAATTATAATAAGGTTTTAAGTTCTTTTTTATCTTATCTTTCTTCTTGATGAGGGAAAAGAGAGAAGAAAACTTCTAGCGGCTAGGGTTTGAGGAGAAAAAGACAAAAGGGTTGCTAGATTTTCTTAAGGGGTCTATTTATAATATGACCCAACTAATCATAATTGATTTTTCCTAATTATTTATTTTAGGAAAATTCTAGGTATTACAGATTAGGTTAAGGCATGAATCATGTTTGGAAGGATGAACTACTTGACACAACTTGCAAAGGCAACCCTGTTACCCATCAAAGAGGTTAGGACACAATATCACCTAGAACATGTTTATTGTACCACATGTAAATAGGTGATTGAAGCACTAGCGCGGCCTATGTTAAACCCTGGCACGTCCCACGTCGATGAACGAGAAAACACTATATGACAATAAAGTCCACGCCACTAAACACAATCCATGTTCAATCCCGAAAGACTTGTGTTGGCGAATGTTATTATGATATGTCTCCTTAATCTCTTGTAAACCCTAGATGATGAACTATTCTTAAATCCTATGTGAGAGTAAGGGTTAATATTGGGGAAAGATAAGAGTTTAAACAAGATAAAGTAAAGAATTATGATGTTTCCATGTATTGCATAATTGGAAGTTGTAGATCTATCATTTCGTTGTTCAGGGCTAGTACCATAGCTCTAGCAAATATATTTAGTTCTTGTTGTATGAACTGCTCCCCTTCTATACAATAAAGAGGGTTTCAAGCACCATCACTGACCACCATTATATTGTGCACCATCATTGACCACCATTATATATTGACAAACCTTCAAAAGCTCATGAGCATTCTCTCAAAGTCATTGCAACTTCACCTCACAATAATTAATGAGATAAGTTAAAGATACAAAAAATAATCATATTGAAATCAGAGCATTGCAGAAAAACCCGACGTATTGAAATTGAGTATTGTATAAAAGATATTGGAATCAGTGTACCACATAGGAAAGGAATCAACACATTGAAACAAGGTATTGAATCAAATGTATTGAAAACATTGTCAATAATATTCGCGAGTGGCACCTATGCTGACTTATTATTTCAAAAGTTATGCTAAAGACCAAAATTATTACACTAGGTAAACTTATCGATTTTCATCTCATGCGACATCATCTCTTTGCTTGATGGAAAATTGCCAATGAATCTCGCTTTACAAACAATTTGTTGAGATACCAAATGAGAAAAAGAGAGATCACACACAAAAGAAGATAGATGTGATTTACAATATTTATCCTTAATTAGGCTACGACCTTAGGCAGTTATAAAAAAAATGATGAGAGAATTTATGAGAAGATTACAATGACCCATACCATAACCTTACAAAATTTATATATGCACTCTTTTTACAAAGGATAGGAATTTATCTCATATTAGGACTTTATAATAGTCCTCAAAAAATAGAATAGAAATTTCAACTCAAAAATAGAATAAACTAAAAAAAAATGGAGGCGTTTTTTAATTAGGGAGAGTGTTATTAAATTTAGGGGAACAAATATGTTACAAATGGATTGGGATTTAATGCATTCTTAATAACAAGTAAAAAGAAAACATTCATGTGAAAAATAGTCGATCATCAACATTCCTCTATGAGCAAAAATATCGTTACATGACGAAAGCTTAGTTGAAATATTTTCGTTTTTCTTCCTTTCTCAAATTATTTTATTTTTCAGAAACGTTGATTACGAGTACAATAAAATCAAAGGCACATCTCTACAATTTTTTTCATGAAAAACCAAAAAATATGACATGATGATATCTTGATTTGGACATGCATGCATGCAGACGTCACTTGCAAGGCATTCGATCATGTGCGAGTTCAAGTGTGACTCCTGACTCGTTAATATTATTGCAAGGATCCTATGTGCAAAAATACACGCACAAATCACATGCACTTATTAATTATTTGGATTCTTACAAATGTGGAAAAAAATGAAACAAAAGGATAGAAAGACACGTTTGCCGAACACGACGAAACCCATGTCGAATTTTTTCCATCCTTCGTCACTTCCTCTCTATTTCGATATATATATATAATGTATCATAGGAAACCTCATTTTTGTTGCATGCTTAAAGAGACCACATGCACTATCTAGTGTCCGTAGCATTAACAATGCAAAAGAATATGAAACTTGTTGATTCATAGCTTAATAAAAGACGCTCATGATATTTCGAGTTCGAGTTTTTTAATATAAAAAAAAATTATTAAAAATTTTATTCATCATAATTATCATAATTAGATATTTAATTCAAGATGATACAAATTAGTCGAACTAATAATCTCGAATAAAGTGGAGGCAATTGAATAAAAAATTAACCAACAATTAATTGAACTAATTAATTGATTGAATTTTGAAATGAGAATATCCCAATAAAGAATCTCGAAGTCTTTACTATTGAAAACTATTTAAGCCTTTACAATCCCCTTCTCAAACTCTTATTTTATAATAAAATAAGGCCGCTCTCTTATTTTATAATAAAATAATGTTGTTCAATAATTTATGAAAGACTCTTCTTATTTACTCATACTAATATTTTTATTTCTCTTTTCTTTATTTATAATAATACATGATAGTTTGAAATAACTTTTGAGTGTATTTTAGTAATTTTTTGAGTTATTTCCTCTAAGACTTCGACAATTTGTTTTTACATCTAATATTAAATTACAAAATTTTTAAATTTTAGTCTTTGAAATTATTATAATGTCACATTTAAGTTCTTTCGTTAAGTTCCATCCTTGTTAATTAATTTTTTAATAATTATTAAAAACCAATTATTCTCTTACTTCTTTAATATATGAAAAAGTTATTAAAAAGAATAGGAAAACAACACGAGCACAATATTTCTAATTCTTTACAAATATCATTAAATTTTTTTTATTCATATTAATTTTTTTTATTTTTAAAATATTTTTGTTGTCATAAGAGAGTAAGTGTAAAAAACATTTTATACTTATTAAAACATAGATATTACCAAAAGTGTCAAATGAGGATAAATTTACGACTTTATAGTTTAACGTTAGACCCAGAAAAAATTATAGTTCAGAGGTTGAAGAAAATAACCTTTTTTTTCTAATAATCACGATACTTGTGCTTAACAAATATTATGAATTTGATACTACCACTTTGCTAAAATTTGACTAGAATTTTATTGAGTTTTGTAGCATATACTTAATATTTTATTTTTCGATTTAGTTAGGATTCCTATTTTTATTTGGTTAAAATATTCTTTACCGCTACGGTCTTATGTGATTTGGGGTTTCTAATTTGAGAAGCCTAGGATTAGAGAGAATATAAATAAGCTATAAATATGTATTTTTCCTTCATCTGCATCTGCCATCAATACCCACATGGGATGACTTCACATTGTCAATTTTCCAACGAATGGATCCTCCCAAAGGGCTCGGGAAATTATATTTGTAATTATCAAAGTTCGAATAAAACTTCGATATTTCTCGAGGACGGAAGTCAATTAGAAGAGAACATCCTGATAGCATGGCTATATATTTTGATATCATCTAACGAAAAAAAAAAGAAGTAGGACGTAACTTTTTAAAATCTGTTTCGTCCATAGCTATATATATACACCTGCATATAAAAAATTTGAGGAGCCCCCCAAAAACTTTGGTTCCATAGCTGATTACAAGCAATTTAAAACGTGATAATATATTTTAGTAATAATTTAAATTATTAATTATTTAAAATAAAAATGCATCAAAATGACTCCTAATAAATTTTGAACAACACAAAAGAGAAATGGATAGCATGAATCGTTGGATAAACATCTCCAAATAACTGATTTTTCCAAGTTTGATCTTATAACATTTTGCCCTATCACTTGGATTCAATTATTGATAGCTGGTGACAAGAACAAAAGATAAATTGACATCTTTACAACCTTTACAAGGTATGTTAGATCCATTTAATGGATCATCCTTTCACATGTCATTTTGTTCTTTTTTTATTGAGGATTACAAAGAAAAATGTTAGCAGACATCAAAGACATGAGGTTTTCAGTCTCAAGTAGTTGCATTTTGGATCAACAATAAACGAGAGAGAGAGAGAGAGAGAGAGAGAGAGAGAGAGAGAGAGAGAGAAAGAAACA
>LTAE01007429.1:12487-22815 GCA_001647135.1 Pontederia paniculata
TCATTCCACTTGGGTTGGAACCCTAGTTCTGTAAAGTTTTAGAACTATAAGTTTCACATTTTATATTCATGTACACAGTTTATGGTGTAATTTTCATCTAGGTCTGTTTATTCATCTCGGCCAGCTAGACCTATACTCACTATTTAATACATAACTCTCTAAATATATTTTATTTTGAGAAAATTCTTTCTTCAGATGAAACTAGACTTCTAAGGGTTCAATCAAGAGAAGTTTCATAATTTTTTAGGTATTATAAGATTTATTAATCATATGGTCAACATTCAGCTTCCTAAATCACACCTAAAATGAATGGTCTACACAGATTTCATAAACATATATCATTTCATTTAATTTTTCTACAAATCCAAGTCAGTTGCTTTCTCAACTTTAAACTTCATATTTGGAAGTTTAAATCATCACAAAAATCAAAATCAAATGGATCCACCCATACATACCTTACTTATTCTTGTTGATCATTGTAGTTTTTTTCCCTTTTTATTTGAACCTTTTAGCTAAGTAGATCCTTCATATTTCCTTACGGCCAGAAGCAAAGATGTTTATGGTATGACTTGGGAGAGGATAAGGAAGAGATGGCCATATAAGTCGGTTATGATGGATGAGATAAAGTATTTATTAACTCCATTGTGGCCGTGAGCATACAAAGAAAAGACAAAATAATATTAATTAAATACATAATTAAATTATCTTATAACTAATTCAGCAAATTAATTTAAGTTCAATTGATTAACTCAATTAATTCCAAAGACAAATTTGACAATGTAATAAATCTTTTGCTTTAGGTTATTATATTTTTTTTAAAAAAGTAATTAAATCAAATTAATTCTTAATTAGGATAATGCTCATAGACAAATAAGATTGTATAATTAAAATGAACTTAATTCTAAATAGAGTAATTAACTCAACTTGATTTCACTAGAATAGTTAATTTAATTCAAATTCATAATTATGTGAATCACTTAAGAGGTCATTATCTAGGATATTACAATTGTATTATTTAATTATATGTAAATATTTTCTTAGATCTCTTTAGTATGTTATATATAATGAAAATTAATGTGTTGTAATTTATTCATTTAAAAGTTTTAATGATGAATAATTTATTACTGTTATGCATGTTATTATATATAATTAATATATTTTAATAAAAAAGTAATTTAATCCGATTGAACCGGTCAACCATGATCCAGTAAGCAATCTGATTCGTTGTCTGATCTGATTATGAAAATATTACTGTTAAGATATTGATGGTGCATGCGATGATAGATGTTCATGGTGATTGCAATTGCACATTATCTAGTGATTCTTAATGTATTTTTTTAGCATTTTTTATTGAGTTGTCTTAATTAATTATTTAAGATATTTATATGATGTAAAATTTCAACATATTTTTTCTTTATGTTATGAAAATAAAATTGAATTGTAAAAGAATTGACTAATTTTATTAACCAATCATTAGTCAAAATATAATATGATGTATATATATATCATAGCGACTTCAGCAGAGTAATCTTACGAGACATTACAACATATATTTTAGCTAACGAATTAAATTGGGATCACTTCCAAATTCATATGCGAGTTTGAATTCTTTTAACATTTATTTGTTTAATTTAATTTAATAGGGACCAGGAATTAATTTAATGTGCTGTTTGGTATGCTAACTAATTTATATCATCTATCAAGCACGTGTTTCTTCTGTACATTATTACATATCAGTGGATGTGCTGAGCCAATCAGCGAGCTTTCTCATGACACGTGTCAGATGCCTGTTGGCTGCGTGACGCAAATGTGTCTCAGCCTGACGCGTGTACATAAGCCACACGGCCCGGCGCGATCCACGTAATGTCATTATCACCAAGATATTTTCTTACAGTATACGGACATTTAAATTTTCAACAATTCAGATAAAAAATATTCGGTCATATGAAGGTTTAAATCGAGAGTGCTGGTCGTGTGAAAATAAAGATTTATCAGTTTTTTGGTATTTTATTAAAATATAAAATTCTCAATATTTTGGAATGATTTTTGGACATCTTGTGTTTTTTTATCAATTCATATTTTTGCAATAATTATAATAGAATAATTGTATGATAGAATTTAATGGAGGTATGGGGTTATTTAATTCATATTGAAACGAAAATTAATAAGATAAGTCGGATATAAATAATAATGTTTTTTATCTGCTCGACGTAAAAAAGGAGGGGGAATATGATGTATACGTCCATTAAAGAAAGTATAATATTTTTATTAATATTAACATTTTTTTATTAAATTTTTTTCTTTTACGAAAAGTGATATAATTTTAAAATTTTAATAAAAAAATATTATCTATTTAAGTAAGTAATATTGTATTACCTCTATTAATCATAATAGGATATTAATATATGATAAATCTAGCAACTTATAATAAAAATTTAAAAAAAAATAAAATTTTATATTTATCGTAGATTTAATATTTTATAATGAACAAAATAAATAATACGATATAATTTAATAAAAAAAATAATATTTTGATTATTTCTAAATTTTAATTATGTAATATTTTAACACATGTCTTCGGACGATCATTGCTTATCGAAAATCACATTAGATTTATTTTATCTTTAAAAGTTTATATTTTTTATGTCGGATAGTTTTCCATTTTTTTCTAAAATCCCTATTTCAAAGCTAAGGATAAGACATGCATGTACTTCAGCGCCAAGATGCGCATAATAAGTTTTATTTTATTTTCTTTCAAGCACACAAATATGACATTCAATTGATTATCAAAATATAACTTTCAAAATGACTGTTTTCAGTAAATTTTTACTTAGTCATCATTGCATAATCAATAATTGAGAATAATTCGAGGGCCGCATTTCATTTAATTTTATATTTGATTTTTTTATTTTTTTTAAAAATGAAAAAATAAATATTTTTATGTATTTCAATAAAAGTGAAAGCGTTTTGAAAGAAGATGTATCTCAAATTTCAGTTCCAATTTTTATGTATATCATTTCATAAGTGTAATAAAAAAAAGTTGTCAATTGTACTAATAAAACAGTCAAATTGTTCTTTATCTTGTTGTAAGCGCCGGTGTCACGCCCATCATCGTGTCCTAACCCGTACAAAGAGGAAACATAAAATAAATGTTTTCTTCGCAATGTTTTTATTGTTGTTGTTATTTTGAGTGGTATCTTAACATATTTTCTTACCTTTTTCCCTCTTTAGGATGTGTTAGCCTTTGTCTTCACACTCGAGAAAGGACTGAGTATCTAGTGAGTAGTCCACTTTAATTTCATAAAAAAATGCATATTTTTACCAAATCTGATAAAATAGCAGAAAAAAAAGATGCGGTTTCTATACTTTGGGCATTTTCAAGTAGGATTGAGTGGAACAATGTCTAATTAAAGAGTGTTGCAGTGCAACTTATGATGGCAATAATTAGGATTGATAATTTATAAAAGATACTGCAAAAACAAAGTCTTGCATCACTCTTTGATAAAACCAATTATATCAGGTATAATTTCGGTCTCCTTTGTGAATGACGGAATAATAATTTTTATTAATCCCATTTTGTTTTCCTGGAAAAAGAATCAGCATGAAAAAATTGATTCATTGGACAAAAATAGAGAGGGACATGATTTAAAAACAAATAAACAAGCATAATATTGACTCAAACAAGACATGCAAATTGTTTATGTAAATATCACCATAGTTATGACACCAACAAAATTAATACTGCCATGTAGCACGTGCATATATATATATATATTATTATTATTATTATTATTATTATTATTATTATTATTATTATTATTATTATTATTATTATTATTATTATTATTATTATTATTGAATAGACGACAAGGTGGCCCATGGAGGGAAAAGAAGTCTTCCATTAGATATATGATTTTTTTAATCTAGAACTATAAGTGTTTAAAGTATTTCATAATAAACTTTCCCAAACCTACAAGTCGCATTATTTTGATCTATCTACCTGCCCGTATTATTATTAAATTAAATACACAGAGAAGAGTAGATAATATCCAACGGCCAGTCATAATATATGAACAGTGATATACGGCAAGATTTACTTGTGAGGTCAGTTCCTGTTGCACTTGCAGTTGCAGCGACAGCAGCAGCAGCTAAGAAGCCCAGGGCGCTTCAGAGAGGCTGAGCACGTCGCCGTGGATCCTCTCCACAAACCCCACCATCAACACGCCGCCACAATTCCTCTTCTTCTCCCCTGCCGGGATTCCGAGTTTTTACTATTGCGAATCCGCTGAAGGTCTAATCTTGGTGGCGAAATCCAGAGTTTCGGTGGCCGCAACTGGAAAGATTGGATTTTGATAAGTTGGTTGTGATCATTAATGGGAGATTTTAGCTAAAGATTAAAACTTTACGTGTGATGATTTTTTCTGGGTAACAAAATTTAGTTTTTTTTTCCCCGTAAGAGGGTTTTTGCGGTTCGTTTTTCCGCTTAAAACTATTAGTTTTCCGGCAAAGATACTTGTCTTGGAGGTTCTTTTTTTCTTTTCCAGTGGGAGGATGAGAAGAAAGCTGTGGTTTTGTGTTTGGGCTTTGTTCCTATGGGGATCTTGCTGGGGGAGATTTGTAGTTGAGAAGAACAGCTTGAAGGTGACCTCACCAGAGTCGATCAAAGGCATCTACGAATGCGCGATCGGAAACTTCGGCGTCCCGAAGTACGGCGGCACGATGGTCGGCACCGTGCTGTACCCGAAATCGGACAGGAAGGCCTGCAAGAGCTTCGATGATTTCGACATCTCGTTCAAGGCCAAGCCCGGGGGTTTCCCCACGTTTGTTCTTGTTGATAGAGGAGGTAAAGAACTGTGACGACTGGTATATATGAACATAGTACCTTCGATTTGATCCATTTTTATAGATCATAAGGTCGGGAATTTCCCCACATATTAAGGACGTTGCAGAGTGATCAAGCTTATAAGCTTTCTTAATGATTTTATTTTCCATTCCTTCGATTGTATTTGATATCTTTTCTTCTTGAAGTGTTATTCAACTGTCACATGGCTTTGGTTTTGCTAGCTCTATCCACAATAGGTAAAGCTACGGTGGCACTTTAGGTTTGCATATGCATAATACAGTTTACTAAATGTAGTATTGATTCTGTTTATGCGATTAGTTCTAAGCCACCAATTTGCTTTTGTTTTAGTTTTACTTTTTTAGTTTTACGAGTTTATTCAATGCATATATGTTGGAATTAAATGAGTCGAAGACAGTTCAACTATGATTTGCCAGCATATGTTTCTCGTAAACTTAATGACTCTATTTGACTGTTCTGTCTATGCCTAAATGTGTTTACCGCAGTAGTTTCTATGTTTTCTTTGTTAACTGAGCGAAGTTTCAAGAACTGAAGCCTTTATTTTACTAATTTGGCCACATAATGATGTGCAGCATGATTATTGCATTGGTATAGATAATTTGGTGCATGCTTTTAGGAACATTTATGATTGCAACTTAACTATTTTGATGCCCTTCGATTGGAAATATTATCTCCCAGAACTTATTTATCAGATATTGTCTTTTGGTGAACAGATTGTTACTTCACAGCGAAGGCATGGAACGCACAAAAGGCAGGAGCTGCAGCCATTCTTGTGGCCGATGACAAGATAGAGCCTTTAATTACGATGGACACCCCTGAAGAAGAGGGAGGTGAGGATTATGTTCAGAAAATCACCATTCCTGCTGTACTCATCAGCAAAAAGTCTGGGGATGATCTTAAGAAGGCTCTGGAGAATGGGGACGTGGTTAATGTCAACTTGGATTGGAGGGAATCATTACCTCATCCAGATGAGCGTGTGGAATATGAGTTTTGGACAAATAGCAATGACGAATGTGGTTCAAAATGTGACTCTCAGATTGATTTTGTAAAGAATTTCAAAGGAGCAGCACAGATACTGGAGAAAACAGGTTACACCCAGTTCACGCCACACTACATTACATGGTTCTGCCCTGAAGCTTTTATTTTGAGCAAGCAGTGTAAATCCCAGTGCATCAACCATGGAAGATATTGTGCACCTGATCCAGAACAGGACTTTAGCAGGGGATATGATGGGAAAGATGTTGTAGTGCAAAACTTGCGCCAGGTGTGTGTGTTCAAGGTTGCTAATGAAAGTCAAAAGCCTTGGCTCTGGTGGGACTATGTGACTGACTTCTCAATTAGGTGCCCAATGAAGGAAAAGAGATATACACAGGAATGTGCTGAACAAGTTATAAAATCTTTAGGTTAGTTATCTAAGATATCAGTTCTTTTGGTTTGCTTCTTTACTGATTTAAAAATCATAAATGTTCTGTTGATGTGCACAATTTTTTGTGATATTTAATATATTTCCAGGACTTAATCTAAAAGAAATAAACAAATGTATCGGGGACCCTGATGCAGATGTAGATAATCCCGTGCTTAAAGCTGAACAAGATGCACAGGTTAGCAACCTCATTCTTTTTTTCTTTGATTGTCTCCTCTGTCACAACCTACCCTTTACTTTTTGAGGTACTAAGATATGCTTATTTTAATTACTGTTATTTTGTTTTTAGATTGGAAAAGATAACCGTGGAGATGTTACAATTTTGCCAACTCTTCTAATTAACAACAGGCAATACAGAGGTAATTTTCTAATTAATTGTGCACAACAGTTTTTCGTGAAATCCTATCGAGCATTTAACATTGGTAGCCTTCTTTCTCAGGTAAACTGGACAAAGGTGCAGTTCTCAAAGCAATCTGTGCTGGTTTCCAGGAGACAACTGAACCACCAGTTTGTTTGAGTGAAGGTTGCTATGACTTCTTCGTTTATGTATATTTGTTGGCTTATGTTGTCGATCATAAAGTCGGTTGGTTTATGCATGTTTAGAATATGTAAAAATATTAACTAATTGAAATTTAATTAGATGTTTTATTTGATTTGCAGAAATAGAAACAAATGAATGTTTGGAGAACAATGGTGGATGCTGGATGGATAAAGCCACTAATGTCTCTGCATGCAAGGTACTTAATTAATTTATTTATTTTTTAATTATACTATTATAGTTCTTATGTCTTGTATTGTGTTTGCCACACTTGTCAACCTTACAGGATACATACCGTGGTAGAGTGTGTGAGTGCCCTACTGTGAATGGTGTGAATTTTATTGGTGATGGATATACACGTTGTGAAGGTAGGATCATGATATTTTACTGATGTCACATACAATGATTAAATTTTGTCCTGCAATATTATGTTGTTGCATAAAAGGAATAAATTCTTTTGGTGCACTGAAGAGGTTGGAACATGGTAAAGGGTTTCTGCATAGCTGGCATTGCTATTTTATTTCAGCATCATTTATTCTCTAAGAAAGTGTTTGTAAACATGATCTTCCATATTTCAGCTTCAGGCTCTGGAAGATGTGCAATTAATAATGGAGGATGTTGGAAGAAAACCCAAGATCAGAAGACCTACTCTGCCTGTGTAGTAAGTCATTTTGTCCTAACACTACATATTTCTTTTCTGCTATTCAGCTTTTCTCATAACATGCATTGTATCATGCAGGATGATGGTTGCAAATGTCCACCAGGTTTCAAGGGTGACGGCATCGACAATTGTGAAGGTATGCTATCTCTGTTTAGCTATATCTTGGAGTTAAAATCAGCACATCACAATTTCTTATTGCTTTTAGTTTAATGGGGTCTATCTTATGTTTTAATATTTTTTTAGCTTTCTGTTGTCAGCTTATTCTTGCCGCCAGTTTTTTCTTACACAAATTTCTTTTTTGTCTTTCCGTCACATAATATTTTCATAGTTCCTTGAAAGTCATTACTTCATGCCTCATTTGTATCTTATATCATTCTTTTCTTCCTTTTGCAAAAAATGCTTGCTGGTTCAGATGTTGACGAATGCAAGGAGAAAGTTGCATGCCAATGTTCAGATTGCAAATGCAAGAATACTTGGGGTAGCTATGAGTGCAGCTGCGGTGGTGATCTTTTATACATAAAGGAGCATGATGTATGCATAAGTATGTTTCTTGGGCACTCATTTTGCATCTCTCCAAGAAATATGCTATTTCACAAATTCATGATATGAACTTATTAATAGCAAAAGGGAAAAATACATGCTCAAACATCACACGTATAAAAAAATCATTTGACTATCTTATTCTTGAGGGGCATCAAGGCATTATTAAAGAAAACATTGACACGTACTGCAATTGGTAGCATCTTCTTTCTTACTGTAAAGTTCTAAAGGTTTTTTGCTATAGTTGTTGTTATGTTTCATTTTGAGATATAATGTTGCACTTGGAACTGAATTCAGGTAAAAAAGCTACCACAGAAATGAGCTGGAGCTTTTTATGGGTTATTTTCTTTGGTCTGGCTGCAGCAGGAGTCGGAGTCTATGGAGTATACAAATACAGAATTCGGGTAACGTCAAATCCTTCAGACTTTCTTATTACCACTTTTTTTCTTTGAGTTGGACAAGACCAATGAAGATTTAGCAGAGATTGACTTGTGAATTGCTGTTTCAATCTTGAAGCTCCACATTTGTTTGCTATACCTTGGTACTGGGATTTGTTGCTAAATTATTGACTATTTATCTTCTTTGCATATCAGAACTAGATTGAGAAAATACCTATGTAGAAAAAAAATAGTCTGAGAGTTGTAAGATCTAAATCTGATAGTTCAACATCTAATTAATAATCTGTTTTTCGCTGCAGAGTTACATGGACTCTGAAGTACGTGCAATCATGGCACAATACATGCCTCTGGACAATCAAGCGGAAGCTCAAAGCCATGACCGCCATGTCGACATTTGAGTCGAGCATCAACCTCCCAGCACACTGATAACTCGGAGTAGGGCTTCAACCTGCGCGTAATCATTAGTTACGCAGTAGATCAAGACAACATTGAAGTCGAAAGAGTAATAGTGTATATTATCTTTGCAGAGAAACTAAGTCTATCATGTAAAATCTGTGTTTGCACTACCATTTTATTTGTAACCACATATGTAGGTAACTATCTCTCTAGGTGTGATCCAGTATCTCTTGTGTGAGAGATCTCTTTTTCTAAGTAATCAAATTATGTGATGTCTCTTGTACCCCAAAATAAAAAAATAATGTGATCTCTCAGGTTTTGTTTCAAAATCCAAGTTTAAGTTTTATCCAGGGAATACTTTTGAAAGTAATATCATATATGTCTTTTGATTCTGGAATGCATCAACCGATGGACGGCCGTACTTAATTATATAAACATGTGTATGTATACTGTTCCGGATTATGATACGAGAGAGAGACAAGAGCACACACAGAAGAAGATACGAGATTTACGAGGTTCACCTTTAATTGGGCTACGTCCTCGGGCGGCGACTGAGAGTTTTTTTGATGATGAAATAATAGATGATTACAAGATACAGAATAACCCAAACCCTAAGGAGTTTATATAGGAACTTCCGATACAAAATAGGAAACTGAAATCCTAGAGTTGTCTAGGTTTCGGGGGCTCCGCCCTCGAGCCCCCGCAGGGGGATCCCACTGGATCCCCCCTAGACCCCCAAGCTCGTTGACCAAGCAGCGAGACCCCCATTATGGGACGGGCGACTTCGCCGCCCCAATTATTCGAGCGGATGTAGGGTTGATCACTGGGTTAAGATTCAAGGCATTATCAACAAATCTTCACCTTGACTTGAATCATCTTTAGAATATAATATCTGACAATACTCTGCCACCGCCAGCCCTCACCTTGGGGCTACTGATAATTACTTATGTTCAGCAAGTCCAAACAATATTGAAACTTGCTGTGAGGAACTGACTAGTGAACATATCAGCTGGATTATCTATTGTACCAACCTTCTTCACCTTGATCCTTTTCTCAGTACGGATGAAGTGATATCTTACATCAATATGTTTGGTCCTCTCATGATGAACTTGATTCTTGGCCAGACATATAGCACTCAAGCTATCATAATGTACTATAACCTGATCATGATGCAGTCCAAGATCTCCAACTAAGTCTTTCAACCAGATTCCTTCCTTTGCAGCTCCTGTCAATGTCATGTATTCTGTCTCAGTAGTAGACAGTGTGACTGAAGGCTGTAGAGTAGCCTTCCAACTGATAACAGAACTGCCCAAAGTGAAGACATAGCTTGTCATTGATCTTCTTCCATCTACATCTCTAGCATAATCTGAATCAGAATAATAAACAACTGAACACTTTGTACCACTTCTATAAATGAGGTCAATATTAGATGTTCCTCTCAGATATCGAAAAATGCGCTTTACTTCTTGTCAATGCTCCTTTCCAGGATTTTCCATGAATCTGCTGACAAC